>JAHKKF010516928.1:0-30472 GCA_019740295.1 Labeo calbasu | reverse complement strand
GCCAAATAGCCACGCCCACATCGAATACGTTTTAAACAATGACGTATTAAACAAATGGACGATGAGTTTGGGATCGGACATTTTATGAGAAACCTCTCAAGTTATACAAAGAGAATCTTAAAAGGAGTGATGTCCGGTGAAGAATGACGGCAGTTAGGAAGATACAAGGTATGTGCTTTTAGTTTTACTACTGCAGTCCGTTGGGAAAGAGAGAACTGTTCTGATTGGCTGTGTTTGGTGGTCGTTTGTGTCACGTCACGCTCCGTTTTCGATGTTTAGTGACAGAAATACCTTGTTCTTGGAGTCACCTTGGCATTGCGGTTGGTAAGGACACAATATTTATAATATATTAGTCTGTTAGCTAGAGTGCTAATATTTTACCATTTTCCTTGAGCATAAAATTGTGTTATAAGGAAATTAATATTCTGTCATAATTTGCTGAGCCTTTTGAGTGATATCAGTTTAAAACTCACATAATAAATAAATAATATGTGTTTTAAAAACAAGATGAAATACATGACCACAGAATCTTATTGGCTAAATTCATAATTGGCATTATTGGCCTTTCAGATTCAGTACCAAATCAGAACTTTCTATAATGTGACATTCAGTAAGGTTTGGTCGGTTTCAAGGTTAAAAGGAAAATATATTCCCAAATGGCCAACACAAACTCTGAGACCACACACGTATTGAAAAGGCCTTTACATTGACCTTTGAGGAAGGTTAGCTGCCCTTAGTAGTGGCTGTTTGTGATCAGTCCCACCTGTAGCACATTAAAAAAAGAAGAGGAAGAGAGGAAAGAGAAAGTGACCGTGTAAACAGAGCGATGGATGGAGAAAGAAGGCAGCAGAGGAGGGGTGAGTCTCAAGGGGCTTGTGATTGAGACCACACACAAAAGCCTGGAATCGCCTGAGCCTTTTCCCTCTCGCTCCTCTTCTCCTTCATAGCTTGGCTGCGCTCTTTCACTAAAGAGCTCTTTGGATCAGTATTACGAGGCCTGGCAGAGCTGAATATCCTCTCAATAGCTTTCCCCCCTCTCTTTTGCATATCTCCATCATTTGGTTAAGATTACCTACCAGCCGCTCTCATTATTATACTGCGACTCCAGCTAAATTTTAACTGTTGGGATGTATTTTGAAAGCATGAGTGATGTTGGTAGCACTTAACATTTGTATTTAATTTAATTCAAATGACATTTTAATTCTATAATACCCTCGTATAATCAACTAGCTTCCCCTCATTTTCTGGAATTCAACTCTTTTTTTTATTTTTTTTTTGTTTTGTATTTTTACACCGTGTTGTTATTGCAGTCTCATTTTAACCTCTGTCATGAACTGGAAACAGCTCATTAAATATCAAAACACACTACCACCCTCTTCATTAACTCCAGCATCTGCATGTTAAATGTCTGCTGTGATTCTTTGATTGCGATAAACGGTGGTGAAATGTTGCTTAAATGTCATTTTGTGCTTGGGTACTGTTTGTTATTCATCAGCTTTGAAAACACAGCCAGGCCCCAAACCATGGCGACACACTGATTTGATGCTGTTTTTCAGGGCCAAAGAAGCTGGTAAGCTGTAAATCTTTTTTTTTTTTTTTTTTTTTTGCAGGGGGTGGGGAGTCTCTCTAAACCCGTCTTCTCTCATTAATCCAAGAGCTGTTGAAAATGCTGGAGATACTCTGAGGACAGACAGGCTGTCATAACAGGAAACCTCATTTAAAACAACAGACTTGTGGAGTTTGCTTCACTAATCAGTGTGAATCAGTGACGGACTCCCAGCAGCATAAACTAGTGAATCTCCACTCTGGCATGAAACTGAAATAAAGAAAAAGGGAAATTTATCAGGTTTATTGACCTTTAATTAAAGGAGAGAATGCTCATGCTTCAGCTGGCGCGAGCGGCTTCACTCTTATCAGTCTGTGCCATTCTCGTTAAAGACGCTGGTCTTTAACGAACTGGAAAAGTAATTACTGAGGGGGGAATGTTGTCAATATCAGACTGCCCTGACCCGGACATATATTGACTGTTTGCACCGTTGCTTTGATGAATTTAACATTAAATACTTGCCTAATGCTTAGTTAAGAAGGAGGGCTATGTACTTTACATGACATAATCTAGTAAAACTGTCAATTTATGAGTTTTATGTGCCAAAGTCATTCATTTCTATCTACTTTATACATTTTTTTTTTTTTAAATCAAAACCTCTTATTTTTTACCCTGATCAGTTCTTTTGGTAAAAAAATTATCTTTATAAACTTTTTAAAAAATTGTAATATTACTATTTAAATATACATATTATACAAATATCATAATATTTAATTATAGTGAATAATTTTAATGTTATACTATACTAATATTATACGGCTATATTAATTTTCAGTTTTCACTGTGATCAGTTTAGACAGCAAAATAAATAAATAAATGAGTAAATAAATAATACAATTTTTTTTCTTTTGCTGTGTCTTTATATTTTTTTACATTATAATAATATTACAGTGAATAATATTTAATTATAGTGAATGATTGTAATATTCAATATACTGTTTTTTCTAAACACTAATATAGTGAATAATATTAAAATTAAAACTTTTTCTATTTTCAATTTAATGTATTTTTTTTCTTATGATAGCAAAGTTTAATTTTAGTACTCAAGAAACATTATCTATGTAAAAAAAAATTAATTATTTAATAGAAAGCAAAATAACGGCATTTTGTGTACCATTATAAATGTATTTACTGTTGCTTTTGCAAATATAATGCATCCTTTTCTGAATAAAGGCTATGTACTTTACATGACAATGACATAATCTAGTAAAACTGTCAGTTTGTGAGTTTTAAGTGCCAGTCATTGATTTCTCTACTTTATGCATTTTTAAATCAAAAACTCACATTTTTACTCTGATCAGTTCTTTCGGTAAAAAGAAAAAAATATATAAAGAGACGGCAAGTAAAATAAAATTCAATAAAATAAATAAAAAGAAAATAAAACAAAAAATACTACTAATACTTTTTCTTTTGCTATGTCTCTTTATAAATTTTGTAATTGTAATATTAATATTACAGTGAATAATATTTAATTATAGTGAGTTCATTTATTTGTTTTTGTTTTTATTTATTTATTTATTTATTTATGTATTATTATTATTATTATTATTATTATTATTATTTTGTCCAAAGGGGGGATGTTCACGGATAAGCTGTGTTTATAATGAACGGCATGCCAAATTCGTGTACCATATCTCAAGCTGGGATAATATGAACCAGCGAACTTGTAAAATAGTAATTGTGTTGCACTTTATAGAACAGAGGAAATTATGTCATGCCTCTAAAAGAACATTAATTGGCTATTTTATTTTTTATTTTAATGTTTGGAAAGGAAAATAATATGCTCTTTGCATAGGCATACTGTCAGGTTCGCTTAAAGTTTACATTTTCATGTCATTATGTGGCTAGAACAAGATGCAAATAAGAAACATTTGCAATAGGCAGCCATTAAGTGTGTATGTGTGTGTGCAGGATGTTTATGATGCACAGAGAAAGAGACCAAATCAACAGCTTCTTTGCAACACCCCTCAGTAAAAAAAACACTAATAAGAGACAGTGTCCTTAATCATAAGGGGTCGAATCAGTCAATGACGTATGAAGGTAGGATAGCCACAGTTAATGAGGCAGAGTAAAAACACACACAAACCCAAAGGCAGCCTCTGAGGCACCAGTTTGTGTTGTTAATAGGCTAAAGCACCAGAGGCTTTGGATTCTTCACTGGGACTGTGGGCTGACGTTTGGGGGCCGCCTTCCCTTTCATCAGTTAAATGAGCTGCTCCCTAATTAGACAGCACGCGAGCAGATGGAGTGTGTGCAAGCGCGTGTTTGAGTGGGAGGAGGAACCCGGAGAGTTTGTAATTAGTAAAGTATCGTAGGAAATCCAATAGCTGTTTGCAATGGTAACATTTTTGAACAATTCCTCTCTGTGACACTTCACCTTGTATCCTCTCTATGCACTGCACTTTCTATTCTCCTCCGCAGTGCTCAAAGAAACACTTCTGGGGATCCTTTCTATTATGTTTTGTCATCTTGATTATTGTGTATATGCGACTATGTGTGTGTGAGTGAGTGCATAAGGCCTGTATCTCCCACGGTGGCTTATTAACTGTAGGCTGTCGAGACAGTCTGCCAAGACTCTCCAGTGAATGTTTCTTTGAATGTCTCCCTCTTCCCTTCTCTCTTTCAGGTTCTCCATTTCCCCCCATCTCTTTTAAGGTATCAGTGTCTCTTTCTACTTTATTCCCCCTTTATTTTTCCTGCCTGGTCTGGCTGTGTGTGGCTCAATAAGATCCAGAATCTTTTTTTTTTTTTTTCAAGCCTTGCATGTTGTAAAAGAGGAATTTAGAGGTGTCAGCAGGGAACACAAACATGCATTCTGAATGAAAAACTATGTTCTGAACAGATTTGTTTGATTGAGACCACACACATACTAAATGGCAAAAGTCATATGGCAAACATGTAACTTAACTGGCATGCTCTCAGATAGCCATGTCTAAATTGGATGCTTGTGTACATGCATGTTTAAACACACCTGATGGACACATTTCCACAATTATAGACTGAGAAAGTGATAGTTTACCCAAAAACTAAAGGTGTGTCATCATTTACGTACCCTCATGTTGTTCCAAATTTGTGTGACTTAATTTTTCTTGTTTTAAATGAGAAGATATTTTGAAGTACTTTGGTAGTTTAAAGGGAACCTCTATGGCTTAATATAACGTAAATGATGTCTCTTACTGAAATATTTAGTAGAAAACCCATAAAATATTTGTTATTTAAAAAATCCACATCGTTTTATACACATTTTGGATTATGTGGGGTGCCATTTTTTTCAATGACTTGAAATGGTTGCACTCCGTGAGCTGCTGGCGCTACCTGTTACTGCAAACACAACTCAAAATACACAACTCTGAAAATAAAATACTGATGCAATGCCACATTGTGCGGATTTTGGTTGTAACTTTCAATCGAAGGGCAACAAGAGAAGCGATGTAAGTCTTCACTGCTTTCTTAGCGATAAGAAGAGGAAAAAATAATAGGAAGATGCCTGTGGATGAATACATTTTTTTTAAAGACCTGTGTCTTTGTTCTCTCCACTTTAGCACTGATGCCTTTGAGGCTTTTAGCAGACCACAGCTACTGAAAGAGCTTTAAAATGGCAGAGACAAGAAACGCTAGATGCCACCCTGGCAGGATGTAAACATGCCGACGCTTGTCACAACGCTGCAGCCACTGAAGGAGTTTTTCAGCGGGGATTTCACTCAATATCCGGAGGCGTTTAGACTACTTGTAGGGGGAATATAAGCTCCACCTATAAGCTCTTTCAGTAGTTGTGGTCATCGTATTATTTTATTTTCCGAGTGGTGTATTAAGAGTTGTGTTGTGATAAAAATAGCAACAGGTAGTACCAGTAGCTCATCAAATACAACCATTTCGCGTCATTGAAATAACAGCACCCCCATAGTCCAAAATATGTATAAAACAATGTTTATTTTTATAAATAATGTAAATGTTTCATGCATTTTCTGCTACATATTTCAGTGAGAGACATTGTTTACATTCCCTTTAAAAATCACTGACTTTCTTGAAACAGTTGAACATTCAAAACATTATTTTTTTTTGTTCCTCAGAAGAAAAAAATCATACAGGTGTGTAAAGACATGAGGGTGAGTAAATGACAGTATTATTATTTTTTTTATTATTATAAACTTATGTTTTGTTTTTATTCATATTTGTGATTAAAACATGGAATATTAAAACATGGAAGAAACGTTGCATGATTATAACCTTTATATAATGTTTGTTTCATTCTAGTAGAAGAAGTAATAGTAGTAATATATCTAGCCCAATGTCTTCAAGTTAAAACTGGACTTTTATTTTGACGGATTGTCGTGTCTCCTTTACATTTCTATGTGTATATGATATAACGCTAGTTTTCCTAAAATGGAACGGTCAAATGCTCATGAAGTGACTCTCAGCAGATATTGTTCATGTATTTATGTCCTCATTTAGTGAGACAACAGACACTGAAATCACCACGAGTGTCACGTGCGCTTCAGTGTGTAGTTAACAAAATTGCTCGTCTGCTCCATTCATTAAGACAGAGACGTGCAGAACATGCAGGATTCACATTTAAATTGTATTTTTTTTGGCATAATATTTACAGATTCTAGTCTGTATTGCAGTTTGATTTAATTGTAATGACCTACTTTTGATTAATTAATTCAAACTTTGACAAATTCCGTGACATTCTGCGTTATTCAGTAAATTCTGTTTTTATAACAGGATTCCACGATTCCGTCCGCGTTTTCCGCATGGCGGAAATCATAGGGCCCTACATGATGTTATTGTTTACACGCTCCAGGATACGTAGAGTGAATGTGGGAAGCCAAACCATCGAAGTCTCTGTTTTTGAAACGCAACCGGGAGTTTTCAAACTAAAATGGGGTCTGCAGCATTTTTGAAAGTCTCCGTTTTCGAGGATTGAAAATGTCAGAGTAGTGTAAACGTCAGGCGTAACCGTACCAAAAGTTATGTGTTTTAAAACGAAAATGCTTTAGTGTAAGGTAGCCTTAGTTTTATGTCAGTAATTGCATAAAATTCTTTTCGTTTTGTGTGTGTGTGTGTGTGTGGTTCAGGTGTACCCTACATTATGGAGACAAAATGTCCCCACAAAGATGGCAATATACAAAATCCTTGTCCTTGTGGGGACATTTTTTGGTCCCCATAAGGAAACAAGCTTATAAATTATACATAATTAAGTTTTTTTTGAAAATCTAAAAATGCTGAAAGTTTCCTATGGGCTAGGCTTAGGTGTAGAGATAAACTAGAGTTTGTACAGTTAAAAAAACATTACGTCTATGGAATGTCACCATAAATCGCGAAAACCCAACGTGTGTGTGAGTGAGAATGTCTGGGGGAACCTGTGGACTCATTGACCACGCTGTCCATTTAAGGACTGGAAGATCTCAAAGTTTACTAACATGGTTTGACAAATTGGTGGACAGCTGCAAAAGAACAACACTTCACAGGACACTGGATGGACATCGCTGATTATTTGTTTAGTAAACTCCAGGGTTATTTAACAAGGGTTAACGATGATGCGTGTTTACACAAACAAATGTCTGCTGAATGAGTCACATCGTTTGAGTGAGACGAAAAACAAAGTGTACCGACAGTGCACGCGCTCCAATCTGACACTATGTCTGGACCGTCAGGCGACATGTAAACAGGCCACGCTTTTGAAAAACATTTAAACACTAAAGCGCAGCACTATGGACAAACTAACAACCAAGCAAATGTGCTTTCTTAGTGCATGGTTAGCCATCTTCACTGTCATGTTTTTGGTTCACAAATTTTGTGTTTATGTTAGATGGATTAGAATGATTGATAGGATCTATAAATGCAGCACGGTTGAGTTGTTGAGGTTACTGTGTTTATGTTAGATTGTAATTGGCAGAAAACAATTACTGCCCAGACGGTTTTATCCTAATCTTAGGCTAATCCCTTTGTGTTCTGATATTAGCTTAGCAAGAAGCCTGATGTAGGTCAACGTTTCTGACGTACGTGTGAAATGTGTTTGGACAAAGTGTTTGGTCACAGCGAGATTTGACAGACAGCATGATGTTAGTTAGGAAAAAGGAATTAGAAAATTATTTTATGTGTGCGTTTGTGCTTATGCTGTTTTCTTCCTTAACTATTTTATGTAGTATTTGCAAGTTTAATCTATAATAAATAATTATTGTTTAATATAGTTCGTGTCCTCTATTAATTATACACACAATTGTAGCATCAATAATTTCATATGATGAAAAGAAAACAAGGGAAGCTTTAAAACTGACTTATTTTATTATAGTATACAAATGAACAACTGAAATCTGACCATTGATACACTACCATTCAAAAGATTGTTTATTTGAAACTAACAACTGTTGTAATATATTTTAAAATGTAATTCATTGCTGTGATGCAAAGCTGAATATTTAGCAGTCATTCATCAAGTCTTCAATGTCACATGATCCTTCAGAAATCATTCTAATGGGCTAATGTGCTCAACAAATATTTCTTATAATATCAGTGATAAAAATAATTATGCTGCTTCATATTTTTGTGGAAACTATTTTTTTGTAACAAGTCTTTGGTGTAAACTTAGTTTAATGTACCCATGCTGAACAGAAGTATTAATTTCTTTAAGAAAAAAAAAATAGTAATAATAATAATTGACTTTTTAACAGGAATTTTAACTGTGTGCATTATTATGAACATGGATGTATTTGAATGAATTAATATGGATGAGAGGAGACCATATTCTTCATATGGGTAAAATCTTCACTCTCATCTTATGATTAAATCTGATTAAATGAGAATATGGTTTAATATGAGCATTAAATATTCAAGAGAGATTAAAGTCTGCATATTGAATCATACTTAATCATATGAAGAAGTGACTAGAGAGTATTTCCTCAAGCTCTGCACTAAAGCACACTTCAGATTCCTTTGCTAAAAGCTTCTCATTTTGAGTCTAATTCCTTTTAAATTACAAGTGGACTCCTCTTTGTCAGACTGCAGTGTTTACGAGACTCTTATTTTCAAGTATTGATATAATAAATGAGAAGTTTCTCAGATGTAATATAATTGATTATGTTTGTTTACTTTTCAGACTGATGTGAATCTATCACAGGAATGACTCAAGTCTGACATCGATGTGATGATTCTACATTATTGTGTGGTTTGAGTGATGAGAGTGTCGCTGTGTGTCCTCCTACACCTCGCTTCCTCTCATTCTCTCTTACACACATAAACTTCAATACTACAATACTGAGTAAACATTAACTTTACAGTTATCAGCTGCACTCTCTGTGTTATGAGCCGTATCTGTTAACTGGTCTTAACAACACTAGCTTTCTCTTTGTACTAGTAATCTCAAAAATTAAGGTTTCATCAAAGAGTATTGTGTTTTATAACATGTAAAGGCGTTATCATAAACAGCAGGTAACGGTGCACTGGTGGAAGCAGTGTCAGTGAGAGAAAGTGGTGTGTGAGTTTCAATACTGTGTTTTACTTCTTATTATACTTCTATTATAAAGATTAATGGGACAAAAAGATCAAAATAGAATCTCTCTCTCTTTCTCTCACTCACTTTCCTTTCATAACTGTGTCCCTGAAGGAAGCAATAACCAAAGGTCAATGGCTTGAACATCTAATATTCCAGTGCTGATATTTTTATATGGTAATTCTTGCTTTATCCAGTCTCTGGAACGCTAATTTTATGGCTTTTGACATTTACAACCAAAGTAATCTGAGTGGAAAAACAGACATTGAACTGAGCAAATTAAGCATGCTTGAGAGAGGGGGAGAGAGAGTGAGAGCGGAAAGTGATGTCTTGTGTCACAGAGCCAATTAAATCCATTTCCTCTTTCAAATGGTCCAATCACAGCTGGAGCAGTGGACCTAAATGGAGCTTTTGTCTCTGACCAGAAAAACAAGTCCTCTCTCATGCTGGAGGTCACATACCTGCTGTCCACGAATCTTTTTATTATCTTAATTGGATATGACCACACTAATATATGTATTTAGAATATTTACAAAACACTCTTAAGAAAAATGGTTCTAGATATTTGGTTTATGACAATAGCAGAAGCTTTTTGGTGTTAAATAGAACTCTTTTCGTAAGGTTCCACAAAGAACCATGCTTTGAAAGTGCTATAAAGAAACCTAATGATGCTATAAAAAATAAAATGTCATCCCACTTTATATTAGGTGGCCTTAACTACTATGTACTTACATCAGAAAGTAAGTACAATGTACTTACTGTGTTCATATTATATTGCAAAACACTTTTGCTGCTTTTGAAGTGGGTTACGGGTAAGTTTAGTAACAAGTTTGGTGGTATGGGTAGGTTTAAGGGTGGGTTAAGGTATAAGGGATGGGTCAGCAGTGTAATTATAAATGTAATTTGAGAAATTATTTACAGATGTAATTACATGAGATTTTTAAAATATATATGTACAATGTAAAAACATGAATTATTCATTTAAAGAAGTCATTGGATGCAAAATCCACTTTTACATGTTGTTTGAACTGAAATGTGTCTCAGCAGTGTGTGTACACAACCACCCTATAATGATAAAAGTCCACCCAGTGTAAGTCCCCATAAACAATAACCTTTCTCAGATCAAGCTATTCTCTGATGGGAATAACAGCGTTATGAATAAACAGCGCTACTAACGGCATTAGTAATCATACGCAATACTGTTTCCCTCATTACAACCCCGTTACTGTTACTGACAAAAAAAAATGCAGCGATACTATAATTGAAGTGGTTTTCATCCGAGTAGGCGCTCTCTCAGCGATAGGTCCTGCAAAGTGGTGCATCATTTCGCATTACATTTTTCTTGTGAGGTAAATTCTGGCTTATTCCTCTCAGCGCGTTTTCTTCCACAAACGAAAAAGCAGCTGAGATGAACCTGATGAATGTTCACATTTGTTTATGGAGGTGATGTGGGCGTTTACCTACATGTCCTCACGTCTCACGTGGATGTATAAAACATTTGAACATTTGAAAAGCAGAGCCGCTCGTAGAGATAATGAGTTTAGACGGGAACAACTTGAGCACGTGTTGGTATCATACGGTTTACTTTATCAGAGATAATTTGTTTTCGACAAAAATTTGTTTTTCAGACATTTCAAGCTTTCTGTTCATATATTTATCATGTCTGTGCAGGTATTCGCTGTGATGAGAAGTAACAGAGACCGAGACGACAGAGAGCGCACTGTTTATTTTCTTTATTTTACAAAAGCACATTGTTTTGTTGTTGTCAGTAATAAAAGTAGACCCTTGATCTGTACGATCAAAAATCAGGAGTATTTTCTTTCGCGGTCATCAAGAGAAAAACGAGACAGACCACACTGGTGCGGTCTTCAAACCCAGAGGGTTAAAGCAACCCCAATAATGTGATATTTAGTCCCTGGAAGGTGTCTCTCACATTGTCCCACAGCAACATTAAAATAAGTGTACAATGTTTTATTCCTTTAACATATTTAATATTGGGGGCATCCAAATTTTTTTAAAAAAGCAACACAATAGTTACTTTCACTGGTAATTAGTTACTTTTATAATGATGTAATTCAGTTACAAACTCAGTTACTATTTGTGAGAAGTAACTAGTAACTATAATTACTTTTTAAGTTATGTGCCCAACACTGGCCCTGAGTGAGCTGAATAGTCCGCCATTGTTTTGATGCCGGAGCAGGGGTAGACAAGAATGTCTCCTTAAGCGATTAAGGTGTTTTGGATTTGGATGTAATAATGAACGTAGCAGTCGTCGTTTACTCCCGACATTTGAGCCCCTGAAGATGCAGTGGAATAGTAATGCGCCCCCCGATCTGCCTAAATGTGTCAATGTTCGGTCATTTGTAATACAGCTTCACCTACAGAAGTGAGTATACTTTTTTTTTTTGCTTTTCTTTGCTAATCGTCTTTCCTAATAATGTGCTAGTTAGGAAGTTGCGTGGCTAAATGTGGCTAAAGTTAACAGTCTCAGAGAACGGCTCGTCACCCCATGGAAGAGAGGGGCGGGGTGCGCATTAGCTTTTAAAGGGACATGCACCTGTGAACATTTAAGAACAGACCATTTTTTATTTAACTTTTAGGTACAACGTATTTTAATATGACAACAATAAATATTTTTATTAGGGAATAAGAATAAAACATTTTTTAACTGTGTAGAGCTGTAGCTGAATAGTTAGGCCTACTATGCTACTGTATTTTAATGCTGGTCATTATGGTGGTACTTGGAGAGCCAAATATTTTATGAGGTGGTAATTGGTATAAAAAGTTTGAGAACCACTTGATAGACTTTTCATTAAAACCCTAAAGAATCATATCAAGTTGTGGAAAATTGGCATCCGACGACACCTTTAAATGTAAGTTCATAGTAGTTAAGGCCACTTCATTTAAAGTGGGAACTAAAATCCATCTTCAGGATGGTATGATTCTAAAATAACTATTAAAAAAAAAAAAAAAAAAGTTGTTAAATTTGTTTAAAAAAATATATTTATTGTAATGTCTATACTGGTAAAGGTCTGGGGAAAACTTACATTTTTGTCCATTTGCCTGATTTGTGTGTAAACATCAGCTTATTCATTGTACACATGTCGGTTTATGTTTTAACATTAAGACTGGGGAAGAACCTTATCATTTAAAGTACCAGGTAAACACGATTCTTGCATTGTTGAGTTTTTATAATCTGTTGCTATTTACCGTCTCTCAAATTCAAGCACCATTTTGCCACTTCTTTCATTACTGTTTTTGGAAAGGCCAGTTCCGAAATAAATATACATAACACATGTCTTAAATTTCATCATTGATTTTCCACTCTTTCTTTTTTATTTTCAAACCAAAGTAAACAATAAAAAATAATCCTCATGATGTAGTTTATATTCAAATGGACATGAGTGTAGTCAGTCACACTGACTTAAACCCTGAAACCGTTGTATTACTGCCATATCACTCCGACACAAACACACACACACAGACATACACATTTCATCATTTCCCAGCCCATTACCAGACATGAGGCCCATTTTTCCAGATAAGGTTCTTCCTCAGAGGAATTCCTCCCGATCAGGTCTGGTGGTGCTGTCTGTGAGGAAGCTGCTCTATCAGTTCACCCGAAGCATCTCCCCTGCCACAGCTTACTCATATCCCTCAGACAGCTGATAGTGAAATCAGACTCATCCTAACTTTGTCTCCTATCCTTCCTTTTATTCATTCCCTCCGTGCTTTGTTCTTTCTCCCATTCTGTTGTTTTTGTGTACCTCACTCTCTCCCTCTCCCTCAGATGTTTCTGGGAGTTCAGGTTTAGTCTCTCTGGCCCAATATCAGGAAGGTTATCCAAAGGTCAGGACTTCATCTTCACATTTCCTGTAGCTGCAGGAGGATCATGTGTGTTGGCGCTCATGCCTCTTGTAATTTTAGTGTGTATCACTCCTTGTTCTACAACAACAGTCCTGTTGTAGTACTCTCAGTACAGAGGTCAAAAGTCGGAGGTTAAAACAAGGGCCTTTATAACCTCAGCAATGCCATTCTGTGTCCTCCCATGGCCTTTCAATAAGACCATATGGATTTTGGATTGCTAATTGTATTTCATTACGCCCTAGTTTTGTTTGTATTTTTGTATTCCAGCAAAAACAGATTCTCAGATTTTTGAGATAAAGAGTAACCATTGATTCCTTGTTTTTTTTTTCAATGGAGATGTGTTGAAACGTTAGCATTGTATTTACAAAGCAGGGTTACTTATTATTTATTAACCTGAAACAGTAGTAGGAATGTGTTTCCATCGATCTGGCGATTACAAATTAACCATTGTTATTCACTTCCCCCTCAACTGTGTTTATATGTGCTATTAAAAGACAATGAATCAACTTCTTTTGAGAACGATGGGTATTAAGGGTTTGAATGTCATCCAGATCTCTCCCACTCATACCTTCTTTTTATCTGTCTGGTGCTCTCGCTACCTTTCTACTTTTTTTTTTTTTTTTTTTAATGTTTGCCAGGTCCATCTGGCTGATAGATGAGTGTGATGATGTAGTGATGAGGGACTGAGAAATTGTTTATGAAGATGAATTGTGTCTCTGATTAAATGTTTGAAGTCAATAAATTGATTGTACTTAATTTGCTGTTGTGGGTGGGTTAATGAGCATGTACATGATGATTATGTGAATGTGAACACTGCATTGATTCAAACTAGTGTGTATGTATGTGTGAGATATGGGCCATTCTACAGAATTGGTGCAAACCAAAAAACACATTTAAAAAGCATTTAAGTATTCAAATCGTAGATGTTTATTAAAATCCTTCTATTATCTATTGAAACCCACAACAAAATTTAAATATTAGTAAGCTTATTATATATAAAATCATCATTTATTGGGTACTTTCAATTGGGAGGTGGCTGTCCCGAACCCTAATCCCTAAATTTCAACGTATGAAAATGATATAGGTTTTTTGTTGTTTTTAAAAGTATCTTTTTGATTCTTTTAAAAAGTGAAGTTCAAAAAGAAATTATTTTAGATTTTCTTTGGAAATTATGAAACTTTATGTTAAAAAAAAAAATTTCATGTCACTACCAAAACTGTGTATGTTTTAGTCTATTGACTGTTTTAGTCTGAGACTAGTCTGATTTGAACCAAAGCCATAAATGTATGATTAGGAAATTTTCCTGTGTCCCGCTCTCTCATAGCTATAAGGTGTAAGTAGATAGGTAAATGTATTCAAAAGTCTGAAAAATCTGTGTGTAACTTTAAGGAACGTCACTACCGAACACCTTTTTTCTGCAAATAAACACTTTTTGGGGGAGTTATTCCATAACATTTAGTCTTTATATGTACACCGCTTTTCAGAACTGTGCTAGCTAACCATGTACTGATTAGCATCTTTGAGCTAGGTTTAAAAGTATCTAAAATTGTCACTACTGAAACAGTCATTACTAAAACGTCTTCATTTCGGTAGTGACAAAAGGCAATACGTAATCCTCACATTTGGTGGAAATAAATAAAATGTTACTACAGTATTGCATTGTTTTTATTGTAGTATGTTTTAGTAGTGTTTTAGTATGTAAGTTAAAATTCTGTAATGTGATGTGGTCGCTACCAAAGCATTACTGTCACTACCGAAAATGTGCTGTCACTACCGGAACATGGGATGTTTTGTCAAAAATTATGTGAATTACTGAATTATTAACTGTTAAAGATGTTATGATAGTTTTTGGTTCGATGTATATTCAAACAAATGAATCCTTAACTTTTTGCCTTTTACAAAGAAAAATACAACAAATCTCATAAATTACACTTGAAATGTTGTTAAAAATGTAATTTTTATGGATTTACCTCTAAAAAAAAAAATGTTAGTAAAATAGCAAAAAATTTATTTACAATCTAGATGTAATCAAAATCTTAATAGGTCTATATAACCCTTTTAATTAAATTATTGTTACTGTGTTTCAGTAGTGACAAATTTGGGTAAAGGACAAATATTAAAAAAAAAAAAATCTGAAAATACAATATCTAAATATATATCTTCTGTTTTATTTATGGAAAATCTTGTCTCTCATTCCTAAGCACCTTTTTTGAATGCACAGCCAGTGTGTTCACGTTCACACAAACATGCAAATCTACCCACCCATTCGTTAACACCCCCCCTTTTCCTCTTTAAATCACTAACATGTGTTTTGGAAAAGGGCCCCAGGCCAGACATTTTAAAGGCACCCAGACAAACCAGCTTCAGAGAGTCATCGACCGCAGACTGGAAACCTTTAGCCCGGCATCCTTCTGATGTGACAACAGCTGATTCCATAAACCCTCACGTACCGAAGACCTCCAGACCAGACTGCGTTTGAACTCTGTGAATCATGATACATACGCTGGGTCAGTCTGAGACTCTGCAGGGGCTTCATGTGCTCAGCATCATCTTAATCCAGGAACAGGGAGCTTTCGTGAGGAATCGCCTCACGTTATCGGTCTGGGTATAAGTCAGCTCCAGGAAACTGGTCCTTTGTGAATTAGCAGACAGACCATAAGTCTACCACAAACAGAACCAGTGAGTCAGTTGACTGCCTGTCTAATATTGCTCACAACTCAAAATCCTTATAATCTTTCATTTTAGCATGAAGGACTAAATAAAGGCATACACGGTATTCAAAACATTTGCTGGTAGTCAAAAATGCATCTGACCTCTTTCATTTGTTGTGTAAACAGTAATCCGTTTTGATGCATCCTAGGCAACAGCAAAAGACTGCCTACTCAGCTGTCAGTCATTCTTTGCTCCAAAACAAAGGTTTAACCTTTGCTGACAATGTTTAACTATTTGTTTGAAACATTTGAAAGCATGCATACATGTACATAGTTAAAAAAAATTGGCGTCAAGATTTTTTAAAAAAGAAATTGATTAAGCAAGGATGATCAAAAGTGACAGTAAAGACATTTATAACATTACAAAAAGAAAAAAAAAGTTTCTTGAGCAGCAAATCGGCATATTAGAATGATTTCTGAAGGACCATGTGACACTAAAGCCCGGAGTAATGGCCGCTGAAAATTCAGTTTTGATGTTGCAGGAATAAAATGCATTTTAAAATATATAAAAACAGAACTCAAAAATCAAAACTTGATCACAGATTTCCAGTAAATGGTGATCTGCCTCATCTGACCTCTTTTGATCATCCAAGACGGACCTTAAAGGTATTAGTCACCCAAAAATGTAAATTCTGTCATTAATTACTCACCCTCATGATGTACCGTAAGACCTTCATTCATCTTCAGAACACAAATTAAGATATTATAAATGAAATCTGAGAGCTTTCTGACCCTGCATAGACAGCAACGCAACTAGCATATTCAAGGCCCAGAAAGGTAGTAAGGACATCGTTAAAATAGTCCATGTGACATCAGTGGTTCAAATGTAATTTTGTGAAGCTTTGAAAATACTATTTGTGCGCAAAGAAAACAAAAATAACAACTTCATTCAACAATTTCTTCTCTTCCATGTCAGTCTTTGATGCACGTTTACGAGAGTACTACGATGGCATGTGTTCTGACGCAGAATGTCCATCTCTCTTAGTTCATCGTCTGTATATTCTGGTTCAAACCAGATCTGTCGAAATCTTAAGACATGCTTACGAAGACTGTTTTCTGTACAGCGTGTGTCTTCTGCTTGTAAACAAAGTGCAGTGCATCCAGGTTGTAAGTAAGAACACACGTGTTTCGTGGTACTCTTGTGAAAGCATATCAAAGACTGACACGGATAAGAAGAATAGTTGAAAAAAGATGGTAATTTGTTTTCTTTGCGCACAAAAAGTATTCTCGTAGCTTCACAAAATTACATTTGAACCACTGATGTCACACGGACTATTTTAATGATGTCCTTACTGCCTTTCTGGGCCTTGAAAGTGTCAGTTGCGTTGCTGTCTATGCAGGGTCAGAAAGCAGAGTTTTATCAAAAATATCTTAATTTGTGTTGTGAAAATGAACAAAGGTCTTAAGGGTTTGGGACGACATGAGGGTGAGTAATTAATGACAGAATTTTCATTTTTGGATGAACTATCCCTTTAATACTACTGTAAACCTGACCTACATCTGCTGTAATCTGTTTGTTGATTGTGGAGTACCCAAAGCTAGTGTGTATTTGTGAGGTTTTTAATAAATGCACCTCTGGGTGCATTTTTTGAGTTGAGCTATTGGTGGACTGCCCACCTAAACTTTAATAAACTGTAAAGTATCACTGGACTGTTGGAGATTGGGGTTGGTCAAGGTTGATTAAGTTGATGTTTCGAAGGTTGCCTAGGGGTTTGAAGTGATCACTTCAGCTCTAGAGGAGGCAGTTAGTGATTTGGGGGGATTGCTGGGCAGAGCAGGAATGGGGGCGGTAGTTCTCACTCTTAAATTCAATGGGGTGCGTGCCTGAAGGCCTCTCTGTTGGAAGTTATCCTTTTAGGCAGAGGTAGACATGAATGGCAAGCGTCCTGAGCTATTATGCTGCTAATAGGAAAGGTCAGAGGGCACATTTAACCCCCATTTCTTTTATCCTATGGAGCCGCTAGATGATCCACACTGTCATCTACACATTAGCCTCCAACTGAGAGACTCGTTTTCTCATACTGACACACACACATGAAACAAACAGATACACGCTGTTTACTAACAGAACCCAAAACCTTTCCCTACTATTCAGTCTATTGTTCAGTCTATTCAAGTTAAAGCACAAACCAGCACCATCAGCATCAGTTCAACTGCAATCATTAGTTTTCAGCCACAGTTGTTGGGTTAACTATGGAAGATCGTTTCCACAAGTGAATAAAAAATAAAAAAGGTAACTGCGACTTTATATCTCACAATTCAGACTTTTTTTTCTTACAGTTGTGAGATATAAAGTCGCAATTGCGAGTTATAAAGTCAGAATTGCGAGATATAAACAGTTCTTTAACATTTTTTTTCTCAGAATTAAGAAATAAAGTCACAATTCTGAGAGATAAAAAAGAATTTTGAGATATAAACTCAATTCTGACTTTTCTTTCTGAGTTTATATCTGGCAGTTGTGACTTTTTTTCTCAGAATTGTGAGTTTTCTTGCAATTGTGACTTTAAAAGATGCAATTATGAGTTATTAAATTAGAATTGTGAGATATTAACTCACAATTCTGAGAACATAATAAGTCTTTTCCCCCCTCGGAACTGGACTTTACAACTCGCAACTGCGAGTTTATATCTCACAATTCTGAGAAGAAAAAAACAATTTTTTATCTCTCCATTCTGATTTTATTTCTCATAATTGCGAGTGTGTATCTCGCAAGTCTGACTATAACTCGCAATTGTGAGTTTATGTCTTACAGTTCTGAGGGAAAAAAAAGAGAAAAATTGTGAGAAAACAGTTTTTTTTATCAGAGTTTTTATCTTTCAGTTCTGACTTTATTTCTCATAATTGCAAGTTTATATCTCGCAATTGTGAGTTTATATCTCACAATTCTGAGGGGAAAAAAAGAAAAATTGTGAGGGAAAAAAAGTCTGATTTTATTTTTTTTTATGTCTCAATTCTGACTTTATTTCTCACAATTGCGAGTTTAGGTCTATATCTCGCAGTTCTGAATATAACTTTTATATCTCACAATTCTGAGGAAAAAAATTTGCAGTTGTGAGGAAAAAAGGTCAGAATTGTAAGATAAAAACTTTTTTATTTTTTATTCAGTGGCGGAAACGGCCTTCCATAGTTAACTGAATATTGCAACATGTTAGAACAGTAATTGCTGTAATATATTCTGCCTTGATTTGAACAAATAAACAAGAGACTAATAATTTCATTGTATCTTTTTTTTGCCACTTATTGGATCTTATTACTTGAATTTAATGAAGTTGAATGTTTGAATATTCATTTATAATTTGTGTAAAAACTGTACTTTTACGCAAAAAATTATAGACAACTTCTGGAAAGATCATTCTTTTGATTCAGTCTTTTTTTTGTGGATTATAACTTCGCTCATTGATTTGTTTGTGTGCCTTTCATTTTCTGTTATTTGTGCTTTACATGAGTTAGTCTAGACACTCAGTTGCTATCAGAGACATTTGAACTACACAGTCCTTAGCGTGTCTATTCGCCTGATTTGTGTTAGATGGAAATGTACTATTTAGTAGAGCAAGAGAGTGAAATTTGAATATGCAGACTGAGTCACTCATGTGTCTCTCGCTCTCTCTGTGTTTCTATGAGCCTCTGACTGACCTGTCTAATTGCTTAATTTATTTCTTAAGAGAAGAGCCAGATAAAGTGGAACACGGTCGGGGGCATCATGCATCAAGTTTTTTAAGAAGGCACCAGTGGCGGTCCTGGCTCTTTTGGTGCCCTAGGCGAGATGATGAGAAAACACTTAACGTTTATTTACGTAAGTGCAAGATGTGTTAGTCTAGTGGTGCTGTTTTTAATTAGCGTGCGTGGGGGCCTGGGTTCAAATCCAACTTCGTACATACATTCTGACATTAAAATTGATTCAAATAAATGCTATTTTTTCAAATTAAGATAATTTTTGTGAAATCCGAGACCTTTCTGCCACTACATAGACAACATTGTGATTGCCACATTTAAGGCCCAGAAAGATAGTAAGGACATTGTTAAAATAGTCCATGTGACATCAGTGGTTCAACCGTAATTTTATGAAGCTATGAGGATACTTTTGTGCACAAATAAAACAAAAATAACAACTTTATTCTTTATTTCTTCTCTTCTCTCTCTCTCACTCTTTATCAATGTTCTTTCTATCTTTCTGGGCCTTAAATGTGGTGGTTACGTTGCTGTCTACAGAAGGTCAGAAAGCTCTCGGATTTCATCAAAAATATCTTAATTTGTGTTCTGAAGATGAACGAAGGTCTTACAGGTTTGAAAGGACACGAGGGTGAGTAATTAATGACAGAATTTTCATTTTTGGGTGAACTATCCCTTTAATTCATGTCTTACTGAATATAATACAATAAAAAGTGTCTCTTCCATTTTGGCATTTAATGTGGACAGTCAAATTACTTGTCACTGGAACCTTGTTGAGTTGCATCAATTCTGGATAGTTTATTAGCATATTAAAGCATATTTGACATATGTGACAGGGAAGTTCCCACAGTAATAATAAGGATATATAAACAAGGTTTTGTGTACGCATGTAGCTTTACATATGCACACTCACACGGAAATATGATGTGATATATATGATATGATATGACATACACGATGTAAAACTTTACATGCATCTAGTCAAACCATAAGTGGGTGTCTTAACACACGTTTCGTGACGCTGGACACATAGTTTTTCCTTAGTAAAAGTAACGAGCACTGTTTTCTCCCTCCAGGCTCCTCTTTCACACCAGTTTAACTCTTTTTAGGATTTAGGAAGTGATGACAAATGCAGCACGTAGCAGCTGTTGACTTTTGTTAAAGCAACTTTAGCGCCTCCTTTTAGTTTTTATGAGCCTTATCAAATGCTGCAGAATTTCGCTGCCTGGTACAGCGTCATCCCACAAATAATCTCTAGATTCGCGTGTAACGTGTAAATGATAGATCAGGTTGTAATTTGTGAGTGTGTGCCATAGTGACATGCAAGTGTGGAGGAGTATTATTTACACTATAAATTAAGGGGAAAGAGTGTTTGTATATAAATATGAGTGTGTGAGAGATGAATGAACATTGAGGTCAGTGTGTCGTGGGATACGGTACCTACCAAACGGTAGTGGGTGGTCTCTACAGTCTCTATAACTCAGCACGTTTCTCTTAAGCACTCCTAAGCTGGTTCAACAGTCACACTAATTAACCAGAATAATTCTAATCTCTCTTACAGTTACGTGTTTACCTTCTTATCCTTTGTCTTGGCATCACTACAAAATTGGGGTCAGTGGAATACAACTAGGGTCTACCAAGCTTAGTGCTTATGTGTCAGAAACACTCGCCCCATATGACCCGGTCCAGTCTGAGCCGGGCTCCATGTTAACGTCCAGATATGGGATTGGGTTCCTGCTAAGATGGGGGTCTTGTTTTGACAGATGATAAGATTACATTTCTCAGGGTCTTTCAATAACACATTTGTCCAGCCGCAATGAGAGCTGTGTTAGCCAAGCAGAAGTGAGAGGGAAAATAAACAGAGCAATAACAAAGAATGATAGACTTGAGGGGAAAAAAACAGGAATAGAGAACGGGAGGAATGCTAGAAAAGCAAAAACACTAGGGTACATTAAAATCATTAATTGTTTGTTGAGTAAGCAACTAATGGCTTAATTGTAGTAATCCTCTGATAACCTTTGCAAAAGAATATCTAGCAGCCATGAATTGGTGAAAACACTGCATTGTCTACAAATATCAGATACATAATTAAATAACAAACATTTTTAAATTGCTTATTAATACATTTTCACCTTGTGTTTATTGCTGATGCCTCTTAGTAATTATGTCTAATTATTAACCCAGCATTTTTTGGAGTGCAGTATTTGGCTTTCTACTTCTTTGTAGTTTAATCTAAATGAAAGATTAGCTGCTATAAGAGCAAATTTTATTTTGTTCAGACCATCTAATATGCATTGCAAATATGTGACCCTGGACCACAAAACCATAAGTGGCACTGGTATATTTGTAGCAATAGCCAACGTATTGGGTCAAATTATCTAGTTTTCTTTTATGCCAAAAATCATTAGGATATAAAGTAAAGGTCATATTTCATGAAGATATTTTGTAAATTTCCTACCATGAATATATCAGAACGTACATTGTGATTAGGAATGTGCATTGCTAAGAACTTCATTTGGACAACTTTAAAGGTTATTTTCTCAGTATTTTGTTTTTTTTGCGTCCTCATATATTTTTTTTGTCAAATATCTCGGACAAATATTGTCATATTATCTTAACAAAACATAAATCAATGGAAAGCTTATTAATTCAGCTTTCAGATGATGTATAAATCTCAATTTCAAAAAAATGGACGCTTATGACTGGTTTTGTGGTCCAGGTTCACATATACAGTTGAGGTCAAAAGTTTTCATACACCTTGTAGAATCTGCAAAATGTTAATTATTTTACCAAAATAAGAGGGGTCATACAAAATGCATGTTATTTTTAATTTAGTACTGACCTGAATAAGATATTTCATATAAAAGACATATAGTCCACAAGAGTAAATAATAGTTTATGACCCTGCTCAAAAATTTACATACACTTGATTCTTAATACTGTGTTGTTACCTCAATGATCCACAGCTGTGTTTTTGTTTAGCGATAGTTGTTCATGAGTCCCTTGTTTGTCCTGAACAGTTAAAACTGCCTGCTGTTTATCAGAAAAATACTTCAGGTCCCACAAATTGTTTGGTTTTTCAACATTTTTGTGTATTTGAACCCTTTTCAACAATGGCTGTATGATTTTGAGATCCATCTTTTCACACTAAGGACAACTGACGGACTCATATACAACTATTACAGAAGGTTCATACGTTCACTGATGCTCCAGAAGGAAAAACGATGCATTAAGAGCCAGGGGTGAAAACTTTTGCACAGAATGAAGATGTGTACATTTTTCTTATTTTTCCCAAATATTTTTTCATTTAATATTGCCCTTCAGAAGCTACAGAAGATGCTTACATGTTTTCCAGAAGATAAAATAAGTTAAATTTACCCTGATCTTCAAATTCAATGCATTGTGTTTCCTTCTGGAGCATTAGTGAGCATTTGAACCTTCTTTAATAGTTGCATACGAGTCCCTCAGTTGTCCTCAGGATCTCAAAATCATACAGTCATTGCTGGAAAGGGTTCAAATGCACAAAAATGCTGAAAGAATTTGTGGGACCTAAAGGAGTTTTCTGAAGAACAGCGGGCAGTTTAACTGTTCAGGACAAACAAGGGACTCATGGAGAACTAGCACTGAAAAAAAAAAAACACACACACACACAGCTGTGGATCATTCAAGTAACAATACGATATTAAGAATCAAGCGTATGTAAACTTTTAAACGGCGTAATTTGTATAAATTCGACTATTATTTACTATATGCAAATGTCATTTATGTAAAATATCTTAATCAGGTCAGTACTAAATAAAAAATAACATTTTGTATGACCCCTCTTATCTTGCTAAAATAATTAACATTTTGCAGATTCTGCAATGTGCATGTAAACTTTCGACCTCAACTGTACTTTTGTTTAATTCTTGGTGTTCACATAATAAAAATAAGGTAAATAAGAAGTAATTATTAAATAATTATGTTTATTTAATAGTTATATAATAACACTGTGAAATATAAAGTTGCAATTTTGAGATAGAAAATTGCAGTGTATAGTATAAGCGCAGCAGTCACATTTACGAGTTCACAGAAACTGCTTCAGTGATGTATTGCAGATAAGAAAACATTCTAAATATGACATTTTCCAGATGACAACATGTACATAGGGCCTTCAGGAAAAAAAAAACTGCTGAGAGCAATTAGCATTTTGTAAGATCCTGTTCTGTTATGAATTGATTAATCAAGTGAGAAGACGGTATGCAAAAAGCAAGAAGCAGAGCAGCCTAGACTGATGTTCAACAACGGCCTGCACACGTCTGCTTAATGTAAGAATAAACCGCTGTTGTAAGTTGGTTTTGAACATTCACTGTAGCACGTCTGAAAAAAAAGAAAAGAAGAGGCAAGGTCGCATTCCTCAGAGGCGTGTGTTGACTCTTCAGGACAGCTGGAAACTACAGTCTCTCCCATTTGAAAGCACAAGCCAAATGGCTGCCAAAAGGAAAGGTTTGAAAATGACAAATAATGATAGGAGCAGGAACGGAAAGAGAGAGAGGAGAATTAAGAGAAGGGAGTCTTAAGCCTTTTGTCAGGGAGCAGTGAGTGTGAAATACTAAAGGCAGCATTAGTAAGCCTTGGTTGCCTCTCTGGCTTATGTTTAAGCATTAGCTGCTCTGTTTATTGTTTGCTGGACTTAAGCCCCTTTTCTATGGTAGATATAACAATGTTGCCAAGCATTTCATCAATAGCAATATCAAGGCATTTCCATTTTTTGCACACAGCACAAAATAAATTTCTTAATCAGTTTTATTTACGTCACAGCAAGGATAATTGTTCTTATAAAAATTATTTTTCTAAGTCTATCTTTAATGAAACAAAAATGCGGATTAGGTAATACATAAATTAATTAAAAATAAACAAACTCAAGATATTCATGAAAATAATAAAAATAAAGCACATTGTCTGAAAAAGGGGTTTATCTTACATAAGAAAATTTCAAAGATACTTTTACAACTAAAAGAAACACAGTATTAAGTATTTAATTTATTTTATTTTTACAGTACAGGTACCTCTGCAGACATATTGCATTTGAAGTCAGCATGTATGTGGATTTATGTTTCTGTGCATGTGTGTAATGACACAGCGTATTTGTTGAAACGGTTTAGCAGTGTAATGTGTCTCATCTATCAGACGCTAATGTACTCAGCACAAGCAGCGATCAGCTTCCTTTGTCAGCATCACTTTAGCAAGCATGCATATCTCTTGAAATGACAGCAAAGCCAGTGTTGATATTCTCATTTACTTACTTAGGATGACAGTATTGCTCATAGCTTTGACCTAAACATCAATTGAAAGCTAACTTCATGCATTAGTGGTGCTCTGTGTTTATAAAGATGCCATTATGATATATGTCTATTTGTGTACGTGTGACTCTGCACTTCCTCTGTTTAATACGAAATAATAATGTCATCAAGAGATTGTGTCTGGAAGTTATCTTGTATTGTAGTGTAAACCCCCTACTGAAACTTGTGAAAACTACATCATGTCCTATCCCAGAGACAAGGCTTTCTCAGGGTCAGTGAGGATACCAGCAGAGTGTGACGGCCACTCAGATGTAAATTGGCCTCACATCAGCCTGACATTGAGAGAGGCTGTAATAGGATCAGTCCTGCTTTTAAACATGTGGTTTGTGCAGCCAAAACACACATTAGGGACATTGTTTTTTAGTATAAATTGATTGTTTGCTTTTATATTAAGTAAATTTAGTGCTGGTTTATAATGTTTTTTCTCTTACTGTGCCATTATATGATTCAGATTGCATGAAACTGTTGTAGAAACACTGCATTTTAATCTTGAACTAAACAAACATGCTACATGTAGTGTGAGTCGTTTTTCAATGTAAATTAAATGATAGAATTTCAAAATTTAAAGCAAAAATAGAATAGTATGACTTTAGCTTTTTGAAATTTTGCTGCATGAAACAAAAACAAAAAAGGAACAAAAATGTAGATTCACTCTCTGACAGCAGGTGGTGCTTATGGAACAGCGGTGATATGTTTTCTTGGCTATGGCTGTAAACAAAGCAGTGCTGCGATTTGGAATACCTGGGCTCTACAGTGTGACCAAAACTACTGTGTGCGACTATGAAAAAAAATATTTAGGAGCAAAAATATTTACTGACCCGATCAGCATATTTTTGTTTGCGCTGAGGGGAGCTTCAAAGGTTTCTACGTGTTTTTGCAACATTGAGTAATGTATCACAGACGTATCTCACGGATCCTTACATAAACAAAGTGTAGAGAGAGTGTAAATAGTGTTAAAAATAGGCTGGAACAAGTCACATCTGAAGCGTTGCGCATCTCCGTTCAAACACAGCTGTGTTTTGTGTATGAATGAACATGCGTTTTTAAACGAATCTAGTGAGTCAATGATTGCTTTATTCCTGAATGAATCAGTTGTTCAAAAGGAATTAAATGAATGATATGATTCAGTAATTATATCAGTGACTTGCCGCCACCTACTGGCAGATTTAGTTTCATTTTTAAAGTATCTTTTCAGTTGTTTAATATTTCTGTATTCAAAATGTTATATTTAAAACAGTAATCTCAACATGAATTTATGAATTTGATTGCACACATGCCACCTCTGAGCCTCATTAAACAAATGAAAATACACCCACAAGCCACTTTTGTGTTCTTCTCTACCACCTCTGTAGTACAAATTAATTTTGTTAATACTGATTTCATTGATTGGTAACATTCTTATTCAACTTGTTCTTATTCTGTTGTTTTAATTAGAAATTTTAAAAAGCTTTTTTAAAAGTTACATAAAAGATGACATACTTTTAATAAAGTTAGAAAAATGCCATTACAAAGGTAAAAACAAAATTTCCCTGTAAATCACTGAGTCAAATATCCACTTAATAATGGGAAGGCTAATTTTTGATCTGATTTTTAAATTATTGATTAGCAGGTGCTGAATTTTGACTGCGCTCATAAATTTTTTAGGTTAGGAGCACAAGTGCTCCTAAAAAGAAAAGTAAGTGTACCGCCCTGAATACTACATTAATAAATTATACAGAAGTAAGATGAAAAGAAAATACCATCTAAACTTTTCTGAAGAGAGCTCTCCTCAAAAATACATTTATATAAAACCCCCACACGCCCAATTCAGTATTTAGGATTTTATTCCAATATTTTGCGCATTGTGAAGAGTGAGTTTGCTCTGCCTGCTACAGTATTTTCTCCTCTTTGCGTTCGTTTTCAGTGTCTCTGACTTCTGTTAATGGCCATTTACAGTTGGTTTATTTACCCAGCAAAAGAATTAGTTGTGTGTTATTAATAGTTCTATAACCATTAGTCAGACGTGTATGCAGTTCAGGGATCCCCTCTCAGTTCACAACACTACGTGGCTTAGCCACTTGTACCAGTATGCCTGTTTAAAAAAAAAAAATGTGTGCGTAATTCAAACCGGTTTACAGTATGACCCATTTATCTCCCAGCACTAAATTATTAATTTTATTCATACACCTACACCGTGTAGAATTTTTTTTTTAACACTTTAATAAAGTAGCAACTTTTCAATAAGGATCATTAGAAGGCTCCATAATTGAAGTAATGCAAGATTTTACCACAATTGTAAGGCTATTTTGTTTCCACAAATATAACAAACAAACACTTTGCACATTAACAAACATGTAGCCTGTACTACCTTGTACATTTTTGGTAATATTTTTTTTTTTACGTTTTTGAAAGAAGTCTCATATGCTTATAAAGACTGCATTTATTAAGACAATAAAACCAGTAAAGACAAAAATATTGTGAAATATTATTACTTTAAAATCACTGTTTTCTATATTAATGCTATATTAAAATATAAATTGTTCCTGTAATGCCAAAGCTGAATTTTCAGTAGCCATTACTGCAGTCTTCAGTGTGACATGATCCTTCAGAGATCATTCTAATATACTGATTTGGTGAGAAACATCTTTTATCAACAGTTGTGCTGCTTATTTTGTTTGTGGAAACCATGATTTTTTCAGGATTGAAATATTTAAAAACAGTGTATATTTAAAGTAGTGTATAAAATCTATTGTAACATTGTTTTTATTGTTACTTTTGTTCAATTTAATGAGTCCATGCTCAATAAAGAAATTTTGAGGAATTTCTGAGGAAAATGTGTTTTTCAGGAATTATCTCCATATAGTGGACTTCAGTGGTGCCACCGAGTTTGAACTTCCAAAATGCAGTATAAATGCAACTTCAAAGTGCTCTAAATGATCCCAGCTGAGGAATAAGAGTCTTATCTAGCGAAACAATCTGTCATTTTCTAAAAAATAAAAATAAAAATTATATACTACCAACTTGCAGTGCCTTAGTATTAAATAGTAATACCTCAATATGTGTATGTAAAACATATGTAAGTTTTAATGCCCTTTAAAGCTGCATTTAAACTGCATTTTGGAAGCTCAAACTTGCGGGCACCATTGAAGTCCACTATATGGAGATAACTCCTAAAATATTTTCCTCAAAAAACATAATTTCTTTACGACTGAAGAAAGAAAGACATGAACATCTTGGATGACAGTAGGGTGAGTACATGCTCAATAAAAGTATTAACTTCTTTAAAACAATCTTACTGACTTATCTTTGTTAAAAACTTACATATGTTTTACATACACATATTGAGGTATAAATATGTAAAGCACATATAAGGCACATATATCATCCCAATGTCTCAATGCAAGCAGAAACGAAGAGAAGATATTGCAAAACTTATGCAATAACACCTCCAGCCAAGCAGAATAGAGAATAATATCAGAGCTTATGCAATACGCTGGACAGATACTGCGGTAAAAACCGAACACCTGAAATGCTGCTGAGTTCTGGCAGCAGAACAGAGAGTTTGTATGTGTGGCAGGTGAATGACTGGCCCTGAGGCTTTGTCTGTTTGTAAGTGTGTTCAAACTTACAGAGTGTAACATATTTGAGATCAGTTCAGCTTTGTCATCACATCACATAGGAGAGAAATGATTTATTGAATAACCTGAAGAAAAAGGCATGAACGCTTTTTAGCATGTGCCAGGGCTGTGACTTCAGGCTGTTTTTTATTTTATAGAAACATTGAGGAAATATATGAGAAGATTTGTTACATTTGTGCGTGTTTGGGCCAGAGAAATATGATGTGTGTGTGACGGATTTGTACTTTCAAACAGCAGCTGAACACGTAAAAACACATCAGCTAATGTAGCTCCAAGGTTAAGTTTGTCAAAAACATAATAAATAATATAAGATGTAAGAGGTTGAATTTAACATCGCCCTTCATTTGTGTGACTCACATATTTCCATATTCATATTTTTACACATTTTCACATTCTTTAGCTACATCTGCAGCGACTCCATGGAAACCACAACGGAGAAGCGCCATAGACGGCTACTATGAGTGAGAGAAAAACTTGCTCTGTAATAATAATGAAAGATGATTTGAGGATTATTTAGCTATTCATCCATTCAGTCTCGGTAATGAGACATTGCCAAGAGGAGCGAATGAAATGTGCAGATGAGAATGAAAGAGCGAGATCAGAGACGAGCTGAATGAGAAGAGAGGCAAAGGAGAGAAACAGCCATCTAATCTGTTAATTCTGTAATTACTTCTATAGATCACTGATGAAATATTGGCTTGGGATATGAAGTTCATTTCAGGATCTGGGCAAGTTTAGAAATGCATAACTCTGAATGCATAATGCATAATGAATCCATATGCACTGACGCATATGTAATTTAAAGTCCGTTAGTCATACTCGCAATTTCAGACTGGGTGATTTGCAGGATTTGTAACACTGAAAAAGGTTTTATTTTGTGCTAATGACCAGCTGACTGTATATTATCACACCCATTACATGTCTACTCCTCAAATAAATGGACGTGAAATGGTATTTTTATATCTATAACAAAATATAAATATAATTAAAGATATACAGAAGTACAGTTTCAAAGGTTTTAGTCTCTTATGCTCACCGACGAAGCATTTATTTAATCCAAAATACAGCAAAAATTATTTTTTTTTTAATATGAAGTTCATTCCTGTGATGGCAAAGTCACATGATCCTTTAGAAATCATTGTAGTATGCTTATTTTCTGCTCTAGAAATATTTATTATTATTATTATTATCATCAGTATTGAAAACTGTTGGGTCCTATTTTTTTTCCCCCAGGTTTCTTTGATGAATAAAAAGTGCAAAAGAACAGCATTCAGCCAAAATAAAAAGCTTTTGTAACGTTGTAAATATCTTTACAAGGTTAATGCGTCCTTGCTGAATAAAATTAATTTAATTTAAAAACTCCAATTAAAATAGCATTTCAATTACATTTAACTTCTAATATTAATGAGCTAATGCTCTACATTATGGACAGCAAGCCAAATCAGTTTACCTTCATCTGGCTAAAGATTATGTGAATATGAGCTAGTGAATAATGAATTATGCATAATAACATTTCATTCAATTTCGTTTTTTGTCTCATATTGCCAGAACGATGACGACAGTCTGAACAGAACTGGTAAAAATGTGTAGGCTGCGCTATACACCCAGGGTCAGATATTGTTACACCCATCACACACACGCTCACACATACACATGGGATCTAATCGCAGCTGCAGAGATGAATATCTCACAATTCTGTGAAAACGCAGAACAAAAAGTATTTTTTCCACTATGGCTAAGCCTTAGATATATGGCGAGACAGAAAGGGAGGAGGAGGAAATTTCCGTAGCAGAATCAGGGTGGAGATGTTGGAGTTAATCCGATGTCACATACCAAATGTCTTTTAATTCATCCATGATGAAAACACACACTTGAAGGAACTCTTACGTATATAGACTGACTGGCTCTCTAAAGACTGACTCACACTGACTCATCTCCACACACACACAGGCCTCTTGTCACATTACATCAAGGCAGATGTGTTCTAGCTTTCCACATCAATGTCTGTCTAAATGTTATGTCTTTTTTTCTTTTGCACGTGTACACATCAGTTATGTAAAGGACATAGAGTTGGGTCCAAATGTCAGACAGCACATTGACAATTTCAACATTTAGTTGAAACAAACATGTAAAAAATGTAAAAATGTTATAATGAAGGGAAAAAAAGA
>JAHKKF010516925.1:0-11865 GCA_019740295.1 Labeo calbasu | reverse complement strand
TTTTTAAAGAATGTTATCCTACCTTTTAGGAGAATATTCTGGGAACTTAAATAAAACTTGCTGCAGAAAACATTACCAGAACACAGCAAACAAATGTACAGATAAATAAAGACATCCAAATAAATGAAATAGATGGAATTAAAAGTAAGAAAGAGACAGAGTGAGAGAGAGCAGTTGCAAGGTATTACTTTTCAATTAACTTTGGGTCATTCCGTGTCAAATCAACCAAATTTCAAAAACTTCCCCAGCTCAAATTTTTGATTGTGCTAATATTTTTTAGACATGTATAGTGATGAAAGCCAAAATATTAAATGTCATGGATGAATATTTACTGAGTAATCCACTATTTTGGTAGAGGGAGGTCAAAATAGCAATTTTCACCTGAAATTCAGAGTCAAGTTACGGGGGGTAAAAATGACTTTAGAAAGATGACAGCGTCACAATTTTATTTTTACACAGAGATTGGTAGCTCTATTAGTAAGATCTGTTGACTTTAGTAATCCTTGTTGCAGTATTTGCCAATGGTGACCATTCAAAAATAGGAAAACAGCACTTTTCAAGTTTTTCTCCAAAGTTTGCATGCCTGTGACTCTTCTTCTCTGTTTTTGGGTCTTAACAAATATTACCCATTTTTCAGTGGTTGAAAACCAAATGTTGGCCACTTTCTATGCAGCCGATGCTTATTTTATTTAAAGAACAATGTCCTAAGAAGAAAAAATGTTGAAATTAGAATTGTATCTTGTTTCCCTCTATCAAAACAATTGCACAGAACATATCTGTTTGAGTCTCATAAATATTCTTTTTTGTGAGCCTGTATCTTTCTTCAGAAAAAAATTTGAGCCGGGGACCTCTGGTTGAGTTGACAAAGAATCACCCCTTTAACTTTTCAGCAAATATAATTGTAGAGTTAGATTTTTGTTATCATTTAACAACAATAAACTTTAAAAAATCATCAAAAAAAATTCTTAAAACATGGTTTAGGGTTACACATTTTACTTTTGTCATGAGATTCACCATAAAATTAACAGAAATAATATATGAAAACATCTTTACAGGTTATATCTAAATTGTGTATCTAAAATGCCTAAATAAATCTTCCAAAATGTTTTGAATAACAACAGTTTACAGCAACAAAGACAATGTAAGATTTTTTTTTTTCTGGCTGATCCAAACAAAATAAACAGCTTTCATCAATATTACATTTTCTTTTAAAGTTAGTTATACAAATATATGTTATAGACTTTTTAAGATTTATTTTTGACATTTTTGCTTTATTATTAGGATAGGACCGTATATGAGACAGGAAGCAAAGTGGGAGAGAGAAGGGGGATGGGATCAGAAAAGGTCAGCCAGCTGGGATTCGAACTCAGGACGCCTGAAGCACAACGATGCTATATGTCGGCACGCTGTCCACAAGGTTGTTGATGCCGACGTACTATGGAGGATTTTTAAATGCAATTCTGAAATCTTGTTAGATGTGCAAAAACAAAATAAGTTTTTGTCCACATAATATTAAAAAAAACTCCCATAAAGGGAAAGCTTTCTTTGGAGTCAAAGGTTAAAGATGCTATGGAATTTTTTTGACCCTGCCAGAAAAAAGTAGCTGTTGTCTAACTTATTTATTTATTTATTTTTAGATTTTGTTGTTGTTGTTATTGTTGTTGTTAATTAAACACCCAGATACTTTACAGTCTCTTTTACTGAGATACCATCAATTCCTTTAGCAATTCCTTTTCTCTAATGCAAAAAAAAAAAACAAAAAAAAAATTCACCTCTCTTTCCTCCAGCCATCGTACTTCATACCATAGACATAAATACATACTGTCTCCTTTTTGAAAAGATAATTTACATGGACATTTCCTCTTAATTTGTATAAAAATTTTAATTTGTATACATTTAAATAAATATTAAAAAATTAAAATAAATATTTGTTTCTATTTATGTATCAAACGAAAACAAAAAAAACAGAGGAGTCATTTACAGGAATGACATCAAATCTGCAAGTTTTAGAAACAATTAAATACAAAATAAAATAAAATACATATAAATGGAAAAAAGGATAACATTATAAACACAAAGAGAGGTAAACAGTGGGTAGTATTACAAAAAAAAATCATAATATTTCAAGAATCTGTCACTTTTCTTCAATTTCAGTTAAGAGATAAAAAGTAGGTTGAGTCTGCACACGTGAGGATTATAACAGTGTAGACAATATGTACATAAGAGATTCAATGTGCAAGTAAATTTAAGTAAAATTACAGACTTAAAAATATATTCATGAAACTACAAGTACCTGAAAAAACTACATGATTACAGTAACATAAGTAGGTGTAATTCATTACATGCACTCCTGTATTTATCTTAATCTGTGCATTTAAGACTCTTTAGCTGTCTTAATGAATTGTTGCAACTTATCCAAGTAAGTAGGTGAACTGTGTCAGAGAGAGGTAAAAAATAAGCCCAACAGAATTAATGAGCAACCAAAGAGCAACATGACTCCTATGTTGAAAAAGGCCTTCAAAAATATTATTTGACCTGATATGCAAACTTTCTTCCTCCTAGCAGGTTTCGCTTTGACGTAGATCAGTGTTCCTTAAATCTGATCCTGGAGTTTAGCTCAAACCCTGATCAAACTCCCTTACATGTGATTTTCTAGAGATCCTGAAGACCTTGATGAGATCAGGTGTGTTTAATTAGGGTTTAAACTAAACTCTGAGAATCCCTGGCAAAGATCGTCCAGATTAGCAAACAACCTATGACTAACCAATACCAAATAATGACAGAACGTACNTTAAATCTGATCCTGGAGTTTAGCTCAAACCCTGGTCAAACTCCCTTACATGTGATTTTCTAGAGATCCTGAAGACCTTGATGAGATCAGGTGTGTTTGATTAGGGTTTAAACTAAACTCTGAGAATCCCTGGCAAAGATCGTCCAGATTAGCAAACAACCTATGACTAACCAATACCAAATAATGACAGAACGTACATAGGGGTAAACCTCGAAAAGCTCACGTCACAGTTATATGTATTTTTGGTGATCACCGAAAATAATAATAATAATAATAATAATAATAATAATAAATGCATTTACTTCCATCCTGAAGTAATGTCAGTAACATGTCCGTGCAGTAACATCTCTGCCTCTTGCAAGGGTAATGATTAACGCATAATATTTAAATAAATGCCCAAGCTCACCTCTGCCATTCACACTGACAGACCTAATAGAGAATCGGCATACTCTCAGAACAGAGAACGAGCATACATCACAAACGGTAAATATGGATCTTTTATACATGTTTATACAAGTTATGTTTTATAAGTGATTGTATTAAATGTGTTAATGTGTGGAACATTATCATTTAATTTTCGTTTTTGCCCCTTCTAAATAGTGAACGACCTGAATATGGCTACTAAAACTCAAATACTACTACTGCTAGTGGCTGCAATGGTTGCGAGCTATGGTCTTACCAGCGCATCCAACAGCACCAATTCCACCGCGGCATCTTTTTCACCTGTGGGCATCACGGGGCTGTCTGGACTTCTGATCTACGCAATCACCTCCACTGCAGCTCTCAAACTCTTCCAGCTGATCTGATCATCAACTCTCTGTTTGTCAACCAGCTAAAACCTACGGGTTTTTATTGGATGTTTAATTTTTTTTAATAAGCGTTTTGATTGTTGTAATGATAAAATGATTTGCTTTCACACGCTATGATTTAATTAAGTATAAGCTTTTCATTAAACTCACAAAGCCTCTGCAGTTCCTTCACAAAGTTTGGAAAACCTTGACTTAACGCTTAACCTTCATAACAAGGAAATTAATATTTTGCTCTTTGTATTTTTATATCAGTAAGGTACAAGACAATGTTGCTAAACAAGTTAGCTCAAAAGTAATCTAAAAACATGCAAGTACTTTGATTGTATTACTTAAAATATGTAATGTAATGGATTATGTCATTAATTACAATTTTTGTCATGTAATTTGGAAACAGACTACAATTTGTATCTACCCAGCACGGTGTGTCAGCTACAAATAAATGTTATAAATCAATTAAATAAATGTATTCATGTGTTGGATTGTGGACAGCAAGCCTTGACTAATGAAATTCCAGTCAAATTTAGCACTGCAAACATCAATGACAGCTATAACTTGTCAATGCTGACAATTAACCATTTTATAATAATGATTATACTAACTATTAAATGGAATATAAATGGAATAACCTATGGCTAGCTGTGCATTAAATGATTTGAATTATTTGAATTCTTTATCACTTTGCCAAATGATTTCAGTTATATACAAAGTCCTTACATGTTACAACAGCAAAAGATAATAATAGGATAAAATGATGTAAAAAGTATTTCCTTGTTTTTCCTACTAAATTACCTTACTTTTTCCTGAAAGGAAAACGATTGCATTTAGTTTGGCTTGTTATACAGTACTTGTTTACTTTGCAAATGGCCTGACCTCTGTTGTATCTCTAGAAGCTGTTCTACCTGATGCAGAACAGGTATTTGCAAATTCATTCCTGGTAAATCCATAACTGATGACGATGTGACGAACACATTGGTGTCAATGTTAAAACAGAGTCACTTGGTGGAGAATCAGATGCAAAATCTGAAAAGAACCTGCTAAACGAAAAACTAGACATTATGAATCTCAAGGTCCATGAAAGACCCAATAAAACAACTGGAGTTCTGTGATTTTCAGTCCATATATTTAAACCTCATATGTATTTTGTACCCCTAATACTAAAGTGACTTTTATCAAATGTACTCATTTAAAACTTAGTAAATTAATCAAAATTGACTACTTGTCTTGCACTACAAATTTTGTCCAATCAAACGAGCTCAGCAAATTATGGTTCAATACGGTGACGTATCTCGGCATGCTCTCCACCGGTCTTTCACATTGGTGTTGGGTGACGACTTGTATGAATTATTAAATTCAAGCAGTCTGGCTTTGTTTGATGCTCATGAGCATCCATCTTCCTCTTGATCACATTTCAGAGGTTTACAGTGGGGTTCAGATCTGGAGATTGTGCCTGATTGCAGCCTTGTTGTAACCCTCAGATCATCACCAGTCCTCCAACTATTTCACAGTAGCTTGTAGGCCTCTCCAGGTCTCCGTCTAACCATTAGACGACGAGATGCTGGGCAAAGCTACAAATTGGACTCATCAGAGGCCGTCCAGTCCTTATGGTCATTTGCAAACCTCAGCCTGGCTTTTCTTTGCTTCTCATTGATGAAGGGCTCTTTTGCTATCTTAGCCTTTCCCCTAGGAGCCTGTTTTATAGCTTTCTCATTGTGCACTTCAAGTTTGCCATTCTTTGGGTGATATTCAAATGAGTTGGCGTCATCCTGGTCAGTGGAGAGTCTTTTTCGCCCTCTGCTGGTCTGTTGCTTTGTCCTCCCCAATGTCTGCAGCTTGACCTTGTTCTTATGAACCGCTGTATCCCTCTGCCAGTAAAGCCAGAAGTGAACCCTTCTTTTCCTCACTCAAAACTTTTCTTTGTAACTCTTTTGGCATGGTCAATAGTTATTTGATTCCAACTACTTTTGAGGCACTACTGCTGTTTTTGCCATTGCTTCAATACTTCATTAAGCAGAAGCCATGCATGAAGAGATGCTGATTTAAGAAAACTTTGGAGTGGCCTCTTAATGTTTTTCAGCGCTGTACATAAGGGGTAAGTAAATTATGACAGATTTTTTATTTTTTGGGTGAACTATCCCTTTAAAAGGAAGAGACTGGCAAAACGAAAAATATTAAATGCATTCACTTCCATCCTGCAGTAACATCACATCTCCGCCTCTTGCAAAGTTGTTAATTTCATCCATGATATTCAAATAAAAACCCAAGCTCACCTCTGGTATTCACACTACAGCCTTCTAGAGAATCGTCAGACACCGAGAACGAACATCCATCGCAAACAGTAAATATGACTTTTTTATATATATACAAGTTATGTTTTCTAAGTGATTTTATTAAATGTATTAATATTGGGATGTACCTTAGTTATAAAATATTAGTATACAGAATATGACTTTAAAAACATTTAAACAGGTGGAACATTATCACTGAATTTTCTTGATTTTTGCCTGTTCTAAATAGTGAAAGACCTGAATATGGCTTCTAAAACTCAAATACTACTGCTAGTGGTTGTAATGATCGCAACCTATGGTCTTACCAATGGCACAACCAACGGCACAACCAACAGCACAACCATCGGCACAACCATCGGCACAACCAACGGCACAACCAACGGCACAACCATTGGCACAACCAAGGGCACAATCAACGGCACAATCAAGGGCACAATCAATGGCACAACCATCGGCACAACCAAAAGCACCATTTCCAGTGCAGTATCTCTTTCACCCATGGGGTTCGCGTGGCTGCCTGGATGTCCGATTTACACGATCATCTCCACTGCGGTTCTCAAACTCTTCCAGCTGATCTGATCATCAACTCTTTCAGTTTGTCAACCAGCTAAAACCTTCGAGATGCACCTGTGACAGTGACAAGTTTTTAGCACTTTTATGTCAGCCTTTGTCAAATTATCTGTGTAGTTTGATTATATTACCTAAAATATGTAATGTAATGGATTATGGTACTAATTACAATTTTTGTCATGTAATTTGCAATCTGTAACAGACTTCAATTTGTAAGTTATCTACCCAGCTCTGTGTGTCAAGTACTGGCTTATGTTCAAATAAATGTTATAATTCAATTAAATAAATGTAACCACCATACTTTATCTCTGTGTCTGTCGGATTTGAAGTAAAGTAGTTCCAGGTCTGTCAAATACATTGCAATTCCATTGTAATTCCATATCACAAAAGTAAAGCAAAAGTATTTCCTTGCTTTTTCTATTAAATTCCTACTAAATAACCTTCCCACTTTTTTGCTGAAAGGAAAAAGATTGCATCTAGACTGGTTAGTTATACAGTCCTTGTGTACCTTGCAAATGCCATGACCTCCGTTGTATGTCTAGAAGCTGTTTTACCTGTTGTAGGACAGGTATTAGTCAGATCTTTTCTGGTTGCTGCACAACTGACGGTGATGAAGGACAGACTGTGAGTCACTTTGCCGCCTTGGAATTATGAAGTTCTATCTGACATTTTTGTCAAAATTGAGTTATTCACATATTCTTATTCTGTGACAACTTATTTATATTATGTGATGAATCTTTTGTTAGCTGTGTACATTTTGGGCCTTTGTTTTAGAAAACAAAAAGAATTCTATCTACAGAAGTCTATGAAACGCCAAAAAATTTGAAGCTCAATATCTCAAAAGTGCTCAGAATGCAGATAAAACCTCATAATTCCAAGGCAGCGACTTGGTGGAATCAGATTCAATATCTGAGAAGAACCTGCAAAAAGAAACACTAGACATTTTGAATCTCAAGGCTCATGAAGATTTTGAGGAGCTGTTTTGTGGCTTTCAGATATGCTTTTAGGTCACAGATATGCTTCCGTATTCCTAATACTTGGCCAAAGTTACTTTTAGCAAATGTACTAATTTAAAACCTTTATAAATGAATCAAAATTGACTGCTCATTTTGCATTATACACTTGTGTCTAACTAGCATTAAAAATAGCAAATTATGGTTCAATATCGTGACATAATTTGAGTTGACATAATTTGCTCAGATGGTCTTTTCCTGGACTGATCTAAATCTCCACTAGAGAGAAAGAAAAAATACAGGTATGATCTGTATATGTGAGAATCAAACCATTCTAAATACCTTCTGGATCCATTAAAGTTGCTATTTACAAAATAATTAAAAGACCTCATACTGCATGCTGTTTTTTTAAAAAGGACAGGATTACCTATACTTTGGAAAAAAAAGTAAATATTAAAGTCAAATATACTTTCCAGTATATCATTGCTATCACAATGATTTCAATTTGAAAACAACAAAATACAGAATACAAATATAAATCTTTAACAGGTTTATAATTTAGGAAAGGATATTATGAAAAAAGAAAATACGTGATCACTGGGAAATTGTCAGTTTCTCTGGTTTTACTATTTATAGGTACGTGTTTGAGTAAAATGAACAATTGTTTTATTCTATAAACTACTGACATTTCTTCCAAATTCCAAATAAACATAGCGTCATTTCGAGCATTTCTTTGCAGAATATATCAAAATAACAAAAAAAGATGCAGTGTTTTCAGACCTCAAATGAGGCAAAGACAGCAGGTTCATCCATTTTTAAACAGTAATAATGTTTTAACTTAGGAGAAGTTCAGACATCAATATTTGGTGGAATAACCCTGATTTTCAATCATAGCTTTCATGCATCTTGGCATGCTCTTCAGCACTTTCACTTTGTTGTTGGGTGACTTTATGCCACTCCTGGTGCAAAAACTCAAGCAGCCCCATGTTGTTTGGTGTGGGCAAAGCTGAAAGTTGGATTCATCAGATACAGTCCAATCCTTATGGCTTTTTGCAAACCTCAGCCTGGCTCTTCTTTGCTTTTCATTGATTGACTTCACACCAGCTGCCATTTGACATTCTTTTTGTAGGTAACTTATTGTCATCCTATGGTTGTTGAGTGACATTCAAATGAGTTGGTGGTTAATGCTGGTCAGTGGAGAGTCGTTTTCGCCCTCTGCTGGTGTGTAGCTTTATTGTCCCAAATGTCTGCAGCGTGCCCTTGTTCTTATGAACTGCTAAAATTTTAAGGATAAAAGCAACCTGACGCTCACTGTATCCCTCTGCCAGTAGAGCCAGAACTGAACCCTACTTTTCCTCAGTCAAAGCTTTTCTTCTTTTCTCAACTCTTTTGGCATGGACAGTAGCTATAATTTGATTCCAATTACTTTGGAGATGTCTATTAATTTTTTTCAGATTTCTATGCCTTTAAGAGAAAGAGACTGACAAAACAAATAATAATTGCATTCACCTCCATCTTGCAGTAAAATCACATGTCCGCCTCTTGCAGGACATGTTGTTGATTTAATGCGTAATGTTCAAATAAAAGCCTAAGCTTACCTCTGGCATTCACACTAACATCCTTCTAGAGAATCGACAGACACAGAGAACAATCGTCCATCATAAACGGTAAATATGACTCTTTTATAAATATACAAGTTATGTTTTGTAAGTGATTGTATTAAATGTATTAATATTCGGATGTGCCTTAGTTATAAAATATTGGTATATAGAATATGACTTTAAAAACATTTTAAAAGGTGGAACATTATCATTTCATTTTCATTTTTCGCCCCTTCTAAATAGTGGAAGACCTGAACATGGCTTCTACAACTCAAATACTATTAATGCTAGTGGCTGTAATGATTGCAACCTATGATCTTACCAATGGCAGTGGGACAATCAATGCCACAACTAACCCCACAATCAATGGCACAACCAACGGCACAATCAATGGCACAACCAACGGCACAATCAATGGCACAACCAACGGCACTATCAATGGCACAACCAACGGCACAACCAACAGCACTATCAATGGCACAACCAACGGCACAATCAATGGCACAACCAATGGCACTATCAATGGCACAACCACCGGCACTATCAATGGCACAACCAACGGCACAATCAATGGCACAACCAACGGCACAATCAATGGCACAACCACCGGCACTATCAATGGCACAACCAACGGCACAATCAATGGCACAACCAACGGCACAATCAATGGCACAACCAACGGCACTATCAATGGCACAACCAACGGCACAATCACTGGCACAACCACCAGCACCATTTCTATTGCGGTATCTCTTTCACCTATGGGGTTTGCGTGGCTGTCTGGACTTCCGATCTACATGATCACCTCCACTGCGGTTCTCAAACTCTTTCAGCTGATGTGATCATTAACTCTTTCAGTTTGTCAACCAGCTAAAACCTTCGGGATGCAACTGGGACAGTGACTGCACAGGTTTTTAGCACTTTTATGTCAGCCTTTGTCAAATTATCTGTGGGTCAACTAGTTTGATTTGTATTACCTAAAATATGTAGTGTAATGGATTATGTTATGGCTTGTGTTCAAATAAATGTTATAATTCAATTAAATAAAAGTAATCACCCTACTTCATCTCTGTGTCGGATTTAATGTTCTAAGGTGTGCAATTATTTTTCAGTAAACACACAGCTATAAGGTAGTTAGAAGCCTGTCAATAAACTGCAATTCCATATCACTTCGCCAAATGATTTTAGTTATTTACAAAGTCCTTACATCTTAAAACAGCAAAAGTATCAAAACTCATAAACACATTGAGCAAAACAATAAATTTAACAAACAACAGGATAAAAATGGTAAAGTAATTCCTTGTTTTTTTCTATTTAGATTACTTCATTTGTTTACAGGGGCAATGCACATTAATAAACATGACTGTAAAAATAATTAAATTCCTACTAAATTACCTTATGACTTTTTTGCTGAAAGGAAAAGATTGTATTTAGATTGGTTAGTTATACCCCAGACAGCACACATACATCTGCACACACTCTAAAAAAACATGTCTTCCAGATGTAAATACAGACATCAAATTGACGTCTCCATGATGTATATCAGGGACAGTCTTTGTGTACCTTGCAACTGGCCTGACCACCACTGTATATCTAGAAGCTGTTTTACCTGTTGTAGGTGTAATGAATTTTGGTTTCGCCAACCTAGGGAGGCGAAATAGTCACATGTCACATGACGTTATGATTCTTGGATCATGTGTCAGTTAATGTGGGTTATGAGTACATCACATAAGAAAGATTGGTGGAATCTCTAACTCTTATTATATTATCTAACTGTATTATCAACACAAGGAAGATACAAGTTGTAATAAAATAAATTTTATTAACAGAAGATAGACAAGAGTAATCAGCAACTATTAAATGAATACCATGAATGGAAAAGGAATAAATTGGAATGATCTCTTAATTTTTTTTTCAGAGCTGTACATGAGTAAATTATACCTATGCCTTTAAAGGAGAACTCCACTTCCAGAGCAACAATTTACAAATAATTTACTCACCCCCTTGTCATTCAAGATGTTCATTTCTTTCTGTCTTTAGTCGTTAACGCCACGCCAGCAGAGGGAGCCCTTACCATGTATTACCGCTCACTCTGCTGCTTCTTTGGTGACTTCCTGTTTGGCAGCCATATAAAGAGGGCCATGCCAAACAGGAGGCTGCGAAGTATTGTTTTGCCTGTGTGGACTCTACCAAGCGTTTTCCCTGTTTCATTGCCTTATTTTGTTATTTCCATGGTCATTGTTTCATTGTCCTAGTTTTTGCCTTGTTCATTGCCTTGTTTATTTTGTTACTTTGGACTGCTCTCTTGGATTTTGACCTTCTGCCTGTTTTTTGGATTACGCTTTCGTCTTGCCCTGGATGTTACTGTTTACTGGTGTCTGACCCTGCTTGTCTTGACCACGATCTGTACAATAAAGCTCGCACTTGGATCTATCCACGCTTCTGACGAGTCCCATTACAGAATACTTTGCCACCCGAAGATCCAGCGGCTTTCAGAATACAGACCAACCATGGATCCTGCATCACGCCTCTTCCGCCTCCACCAAGGTAACTGGCCTATTGAGGATTATGTCATTGATTTTTGTGAACTATGTCACTTGGTGGACTTTAATGATGTAGCACTAAAGGACATTTTTCGATTTGGCTTAAAACAAGAAATTGCACATTTTTTTGCAGCGTCAGACCCCTCGCTGGACGCTAGAACAATATATCGACTTTGCTCTGCGGATGAGTGGCTCTGCATTTACTGTGGATCACTGATGAGGAACCCTGCCATCCTCCAGTATCTGCCACTCCAAAATGTTTGCTTGTCATGTCCGGAATTGTTAATATCATTCCAGGGCCTGCTCACGCCAC
>JAHKKF010516924.1:0-16299 GCA_019740295.1 Labeo calbasu | reverse complement strand
TCTATCTATCGTTCTATCTATCGTTCTATCGTATTTTATTAGGGCCCTATGAAATCCATTTTATTTTTTCCCAAATTCCATTTTTTTCTCCAAAATCTAGTGCTGTCAAACGATTTATCAAGATGAACTGCATCCAAAATAGTTTTTGTTTACATATTATATGTGTGTGTACTTTGTATATTTATTATGTTTTACATGCACATGCGTGTAAAAAAAAAAAAATTTGTTTACATATTAATTAAATATAATATAAATCATATTAATATAAATATATGCATGTAAATATTAAAAAAATGTACTGTATGTGTGTGTCTTTGTATATACATAATAAATATACACAATACACACACATACTATTTAAACAAAAACGCTGCAATCACGTTGTGATTAATTGTTTGACAACACTGCCAAATTCCATTTTTTACTGTAGTATTTTTTCTTAATTATGTTTTTTTTTTCATTTTAATTTTTCTACACTTTCAATGGTTAAATTAAAAAATATTACTTAAAAAGCATGTCTAATATCATAAAACTTGCACCATTTAACTGGAATTTATTAAAGTTTCACAATTTTCTGGTAAATAACTTCTGGTAAATAATTTTTCTGGTAAATAGTCCTAAAAAATAATGTTTTATTAATATTTTTTATTGGTCGTAGTAATATCATTACATAAAGGAATATATTTCTGTCACAGTTTCTTTAAGTTCAACCAAACCTTTATTTTGACGGGTTGCTGTAAAGACGTCTTTCTATTTGTATTTGATATGATAATAGTTTTCCTCAAAAGAAATGGTAAAAAGCTCATGAAGTGACTCTCAAAGCAGATCTAGATATTACGTTTCTGTTCATTTACTCATATATTGAGGCAGCAGATGCTGAAAACAACGCAAGAGGCTCAGTATGTGCGTAGTACACAAAACTGTGCGTCTGTGCCATTAATTCACACAGAGACATGCAGAACATTCAGGATTCATATTTAAATAGTATTTTTGTGGCTTAATATTTGATTTACTTTTGAATACAGTAAATTCCATTTTTATGACTGGATACTGTGATTCTGTCCTCGTTTTCGGCATCACCGAATTCATAGGGCCTTATTCTGTCTATTGTTCTATCATTCTCTCCATATGACCTATAAACCTTTAAACATCAAAGCATTTGAAACTTTTTAAAATTCTTTTAACTTTTAACTTTTAATTCAATTTAATTCTACTTAAAGTTCTTAAAATTCAAATTGTAGTTCTGCATCCTGTTCGCTACTTTAATTCAAGAGGAATTGGAAGAGTTGGTACAGAAAAAGAATTGGAATTTAAAAGGCATTCTCAAGTCAGTTCTGAATTGCTATACAGTATATACAGAAGTCTGTGTAGATAGTAAATATTTCTTTTGGAAACTTTGAGGTGGATGTTTCTGTCCATTTTTTTTTCTTTGACTAGGGGAGTTTGTCTTTAAAGTTGGTGTGCGGGATGTGTTTGTTTTTATGGAGGCCTCAAATTTGTCCAGTTCTCAGTCTGTAATAAGGCTTGTGGGTCTCCCTCCTTCACACAAACTCACACACATGGATCTGTGGTAAGAGAGTGATCCAGCGTTGGCTGACGGCCCTGACCTCAGCTCTTCCCAGGCTGGGTGGGATGGCGAGCCCTGCCAGGCCGCAGTTTTACCAAAATGGGCCGAGAGCTCAGACACCACAATGTGCGTATATGTGTGTGTGTGTGTCCATAGCAGAAGGGGATGTGGTTGTTCCACCAATGACCCTGTTATACCAATGCCGCATACCAGGTTAGCCCACCCAGGAGCTCCTGAACACCAGTAACCTAATTACCCGCCCAGCACCTGGAAGCGTTGCAGCGGCTTAGTACGTGGCTGTGCATCAAAGGTAAAGGGCTTGAGCAAATGTGGTGCTTTCTGTCCACAGCAATTCATGTCACCTCCGAGGCCTCTGCGCTCGCCGTAACAGCAGCACAGTGCTGTGGGATGAAGACTTTGTGTATAATAGGAGTCGACACCCCGCTCTTATACCCATTGGCTGGGGGGTGATGGAGTGGAAGAGCGTTTCTCTCCTCGGTACCGCAGACCCAGATCTCTCATCGAGCCGTCTCAAGGCGCTGGGGGCAGAAACTGTGTGTCACCCAGGCACGACTCACCACTCTCTCTCTTTGCTCTCCCCACGGGTGCTGCCCTTTGTCCCTGTCATATTCTGTTGATAGAATCTCTCAGACTAAACTGTACATTCGCACAGGATCTAAGGCCAAGATAAGATTCCTCGAGGGTCTGACTTATCTGGAGGTATCAAAGGGGGCAAAAGCAGGAGTCGAGCTAACTTATCTTGCCCACCAGTGTCCACAGGCCTGCTGTTTTGTCTGAGTGCAAATGCAGATTTTGTATAAAAACAAGAAGGAAATAAGCTCGATATAAATATTAACAGCTGTCACAAGTTTACCGCACTGCACATTCCCACATGTAGGATTGTCTGCGGAGTGTTTCCTGCATGTTTGCAGATGAGAGGCGAGAATGTCTGTCTGCCTCTGGGTTTGCGAGAGCTACTTTTTACAGCTTGCTACCATATGAAATATCAAAACAGAGTCTGAGCAGGAATGAAAATAAGACATCACAGTTTAAGTAGCAACAGCGTGCTCATCTGAATACTTCCTGTGATCTTGATGCCTGTGGAAGCATTATAATAGTCGATGTGTTACAGCCGAATCAATGGCGTAGCCATAGACATTGCATGCAACCGCAGGGGCCTAGGCACCACTCAGCACTGCCGCAGTCCCAAATACAGGGTAGTCGGCTCCACGCTAAACCCCATGTTAAGCGGCTTCCCGACCTCAGCGCTAGGGGTCAGAAGCGGGAAAAAAACATCACACAAGAGCCACAATTACAGCCCTCAGACATGAAAAGTGTCTCTTTTTATTCCCTGACAGGGCTCCCGTTGTTAATGGCTGGGTCTGCATGCTGCGTAAACAAACAGGCAAGCCGAGGCCCGGCCGCGTCTGTACTGGCTGCCAGCAGCAGCGGCAGTGGTTTCAGCGGTGGGGGACGATTACAGGATGCAGCATGGGCTGTGGCTGAGATGGCACACAGTTCAGTCCACTTTGGGCTTCCGTCACATTGTAAAGTGCTGTCTATCTGTCTCCGTTTTTCCCTGACCCTCAATCTCTCACTTTCTCTCCATTCCTGTTTCTTTATGTCTGTGTTTATCAGCAGTTCTTGCTAGCTACATTTACATGCACCCAAATAATCTGTTTATAATCAAATTGATGGCTCAGTCGAACTGAAAAGCCTTCATGTAAATGCCTCAGTCAATCTGACTGAGCTGGCTCAGGATGAAATTTCGATCAAACTGAAAGAGGTGGGCTGGAATAAAACAATCAACAGGAAAAAAATTATTTTTATAATTTTTTTTTTTTTAAAGAGGTCATGACATGGATTTTTTTAATCATTATTTTAATATGTTCCTTGAGGTTTATTTATAATGTTAAAGCGGGTCATCGGATGCCCATTTTCCAAGTTGATATAATTCGTTAGGGTCTTAATGAGAAGTCTATATCATACTTTGGTTAAAATTTCTCAGTGGTAGTGTAAAAAACACCCTTTTTACCTTGTCAAAATCTGCCCTTTTTAGAGCGAGCCGTTCTGTTGCATTCGTCTTTAAATGCTAATGAGCTCTGCTCACCCCGCCCCTTTCTTCTGTGGGGTGACGAGCCGTAATGTTTACTTTAGCCACATTTAGCTGCGAAACCTGCTGACTAGCACGTTATTAAGAAAGGAAATTTGCGACGATGCATAAAACCCCTTAAACTCACTTCTGCTGGATCACGAATGATTTGCACAAACATAGACGCATTTATGTAGATTTCTTCAAAAGTGAAAGTAACGTCTTCAGCGGCTCAGATTTTGGGAGTAAATGACGACTGATGTGTTAATTATTACATCCAACAACAAAACACCTCAAACGCTCAATCGGAGACATTATTGTCTTCCCCTGCACCGAAGTCGACACAATGGCGGTTGGACTGTTTACAGCTCACTCAGCTCAGTCAGGACGGGTCTAAGGTAAGACGGTCATGTCAGTCAACTATCGTGGGAGCGGCCTTGGTCGGTGTGATGTCATACCGACAAGAAGCTGAGAATGGCCTGACTTGAAAAAAGGGATATTACTTACAAAGATTAAAAAAAAAATACCACTGGGTGGTTGTGTACACACACTGCCAACACACATTTATGTTCAAACAACATGTAAAAATGAGTATTGCATCCGATGACCCCTTTAATAAAGTTTTTTGCACAAAAAATACAAGACTAAACAAATAAATATGTGGAAATGTATCATTCTGATGCTCTGTCTAAAACGACCTGTTTAAAGGGGCGTGTCCTTTAAGGCTTGTCAGTAATCTTCCACTGTTATCAACAGTATCAATGCCCTGCCCCCTTACTATTGCATGCATAATACTATTGCGACTGAGCGCAAGTGGGTGGGGCCTATTGTGAGAAGAAGACTATTCGTTGCTATCTTGCACTGGAGGCAGTGTTTATGCAAACAACTGTGCCCGGATAACGGCACCTTGCACCTCAGTTCCAAACGAGATGTTTTCTAAGGATTGTTATTACATAAATGCTTTTTTTGATTATAAGGACATTTTAAGAAACTTGCAGGGTGTATTAAGCATACAAAGACCTCTTCTGTGTCAAAAATCAAGAAACAATGGGTTTCTCATGTCATGACCCCTGTAATAAATGAATTTTAATGAGAATATTTAAGACAAGTTATGTTGTTTTCTTTTCTTTTTTTACTTTTGAGATCAGTGAGCAATCACATAGCAATGCTCTAGCAACCACTCTAAATATTATAGCATCATGGAGGCAAATTGTGCAAGGCAAACACCACTCACATTTTCTTTAGAAAACTGTTTCTCTTTCTCTCCTTGCTGCCATCAAATCCTCATAGTATTTTGGAAGAGCCTTTAGGCTTCCCACAGATTCAAATCAACTATCTTCTGGTTTAGGAACTGTGTGTTGTACATTTGTTATGCAGATATGGTCCCTGAAGGAATGACTGCCGTTATGCTGATAAAGTCCGTGAGGAATGACTGTGTTACCATCATTTGAAAAATGATACTAATATACAATATCTTTAGCGCTGAGAACATCGTACTCAAGAGTTGGGAATTATCCTGCTTGAGCTTATCTTATCCTTTACATATTCAGCACAAACTAAGTCTTCAAACCTGCCTTTAAAGTAGCAGAATTAGGTGGAATTTGAACTCCGTATCCACAATCCTTTATATACAGATGATTTTACTAGTTGCATATGAGTCCCTCAGTTGTCCTCAGTATGAAAAGATGGATCTCAAAATGATACAGTCATTGTTGGAGAGAGTCCAAATACACAAAAATGCTGAAAAACCAAAGAACTTGTGGGACCTGAAGGATTTTTCTGAAGAACAGTAGGCAGTTTAAGTGTTTCGGACAAACAAGGGATTTATGAGTAACTATCACTAAACAAAAAAACACAGATGTGGATCATTCAGGTAAAAACACATTAGTTTTGCAGATTCTGCAAGGTGTATGTAAACTTTTGACCTCAACTGTATATAAGTGCAAGCCAAATTACTTTTTATATTTAAGCCATCATTAAACCTTGAACAACCCAAAAAGAAAGTAAAAGCAAAAATATTCTTTTATATGCAAGTTAGATTACAAGGTCCAAGCATCCAAAGTCCAAGTTATCTTTTGGTGATCCTTGTAAAGTAAGCTAAACATTAGTCAGCTCGTAAGAACTTGAAGAGCCTGCGTTTGATTAAAAGTACATTACAAGGAGTGATGTTATTTCAATTCCAAAAAAATGTTTTCTATTTTAATAAGTTAAAAAAAATGAATTTATTCCTGTAATGGCAAAGCAGAATTTTTAGCAGCTGAATCTTTAACGATAATATTTGCCTAATATTTCTGAGTAAACTGTGATAGTTTTTTCAGGATTCTTTGATGAATAGAAAGTTCAGAAGAACAGCATTCACTAGAAATATCTTTTTTTTAACCTTCACTGTCACTTTATCAATTTAATGCATCCTTGCTAAATGAAAGCATTCAAATCTTACTGACCCCAAATTTTGAACAAGTATGTAAATATATAAAAAATGATATTTGTTCATGTTAATACTTATACTACATCATCTAACGTGGAAGTAAAGAATATGTCTTTTTAAGGCCCCTCAAGTTTTCAGTTTTACTTTTTCGTGTGGCTTAATGACGGCTTAAATAGGCCTCCTCGTAACACCTTTGGAAATTGTTTGATGTTAGTTTAGAGTAGACAAAACTGAAAACGAAAACATAGGACAAATTGAATGAGGAAGATTACGGCAAATACAGCCCTTCCATTAGACATGCACACACAAACATCCGTACGCTTACACACAGCATTCCCCCAGCGGCCTCTGAAATAGAGAGAGAAGTGCAGCTGGTGCACCTGCCTGTGTTTGTCTCCTCTCCCCTCCTAAGCTCTGCTAATGAGGGGGATTTTAATTACTGATAGCGTGTCCCTATCCCTCCGCTAACTGTACTCGGCTTCATTAACCGCCATCAACAGGAGAGTGCTGAACATAAACACAGCTCATTAATGCTGCCTATCCTCCCGCTCAGCTCGCCTCATTTTTCTCTTTCTATCTCTCTCTCTCTCACACGTTTTCCCTCCCTCTCTCTGGCTTTCCTCTCATTCTCCTCGGTGGCATTCCTGTGGGATGAGAGGTCACAGTCCAGGTCAGCCCTCACTTAGATTAAGATGCAGAGCGCTGAGAAAGTGATGTTTTGTGTTTGTGCAAGGACTATTTCAGGGAGTTCTCGGGGTAGGTCAATATTTGTCCCCATAGAGGTCACATGACTGTATAATCTCCACAGGAGAGATTCACCTTGATATAGAAATGCTGGCTGTTGTTGTTGCTGCTGAATTATCTTATGAAATGTCACAGAGCAGTTTGAGAAGCAAGTGAGCAGAGAGCACCCAGCGAGTCCCCGTGGCACGTCAGATAATATGGATTAATCTGCCTTTCACACTCCAGATACAGCAACAGCATGAGTAGGCCTGGTCTCGCTCCCTCTCTCTCCTCGCTCTGGACTGTTCATTGGACCTGAAAATGTATTTTCACATCTCAGCCATACAGAGAAGGAAGGAGGGAGGGAGAGCGCTTGGGCAGACCTCTCGGATACAAGAAGCACATAAGAACTGTGTTTTACTTTTTTCCATCTTCCTCTTTATCTGCGTACACACTCATACACAATGTCTTTACACTTTACCAGTCTGACAGACACCCCACACTGCGTGGGTAGCTGTTAAACATCACAATTTCCATTGTATTCTCACCCAGGAAGTTGGTTTTAGTATTGTGTGACAATGACAATAACAACAACACACTAATGACTTGTTCATGACTTACATAGAAAAAAAAAAGACACAACATATATACATACCCTATTTATAATATATACATATACACACAGTGCTGGGTAGTAACTGATTACATGCAATCTGTATTACGTAATTAGATTCCAAAAATTAAGTACTTGTAATTAGAGTATATTACATTTTAAAATGCTCATAATGAGATTACAGATTATGAACCAGACTACATTAGTGTTCAAGGGTTTAAATAATTTTTATTTTGCATTTTTATGGTGTAATTAATTTATTAGCTTTTTTATCAACTCATAAACCCACTGCAGTTCTTATAATCTAAAAGTAATCTAAAAAGTAGTCAGATTACATTACTTAAAATGAGTAACCTATATTACGTCACTAACTACAATTTTATTACGTAATTTAAAATTACATCATAACTGGTTTAATGTAATGTTTAATGCATTTTATGATGTTGACATAAAAAAAATGAAATACATTTCTCTTATGTTTGATGGTAAGTTTAATAAAAAGTCATCTAAAAGTAATCGAAAAAGTAGTCAGAATACATTACCTAAAACAAGTAACCTGGATTAAGTTACTAATTACAATTTTTATTAAAATTAAAAATGTAAACGTTTGGGAAACCCATGTTTAATGTAATGTTATTGCATTTTATGTTGATATCAAAAAATTGAATACATTTCTCTTTTTTCACTTTTTTTATGTCTGTACGGTATGTTTGATGGTAAATTTAAAACAAGTTTGATGAAAGAAAAAGTAATCGAAAAAGTAGTCAGATTACATAAAATGAGTAACCTATATTACGTTACTAACTACAACTTTTATTACGTAATTAAAAATGTAAAGGTTTGGGAATCCCTGGTTTAATGTATTTTATGATGATACCAAAAAATGGAAAACATTTCTCTTTTTATGTCAATACAGTATGATTGTAAATTTAAAACAAGTTTAATAAAAAGTAATCTAAAAAGTAGTCAGATTACATTATTTAAAATGAGTAACCTAGATTACGTTACTAACTACAATTTTTATTATGTAATTTAAAATTAAAAATCAAAAAGTTTGGAAGACCCTGATGTAATATAATGTTAAATGCATTTTATGATGTTGATATCAAAAAATGGAATACATTTGTCTAAATATATTAAAACTTGATTTTTGATTAGTAATATGCATTGCTACGAAATATGCATTGCTGGACAACTTTAAAGGCGATTTTCTCAATATTTAGATTTTTTTGCACCATCAGATTCCAGATTTTCAAATAGTTGTATCTCGGCCAAATATTGTCCTTTTCTAACAAACCATACATCAACGAAAAGCTTATTTATTCATTATGATGTAGAAATCTCAGTTTCGAGAAATGTACACTTATGACTGGTTTTGTGGTCCAGGGTCACATATGAATGTATATGCATGGGTGTAAATAAAAAATGTGCGCTGTGCTTCTTTCCTTGTCATTTCAAAAGTGGCTTCGTCTGTATTATGGTCACATTCAGATACAATAAAGTTTAGAAATCGGGTCAATCAAACCATGTTTTGCTCATTTCAAAAGTGTTGTTACCTTTATAGAGCTGCAAGGTTTTGTTACTATTTGTATGTGTAACATGTATAAGATTGGGAAAGAAGTGGAAACATTTGTCTTGCATAACATTTAACACGCAACACTTGCATTGATTATCTCAAAATCTTTTACAGTCCAGGATTGTCGGTAAACTGATTTAAGGTCAGCAAAGAAATCTCAGCGATAAGCGTTATGGGATATATGGCCTCGCATGATAGCAGCGCTCCAGTAAAACCAGTCCTGGCTCTGGGATCAATGATTAATGTGGCTACAAAGAGAGAACGTTTATGACATCATTTTCCCTTCTGGAACATGAAATGTGTCAGATGTAAATGCAATCATTTACCATTCTAATTACTCTCCAACCAATCTCCTTCTCCATCTCACTGGCAGAGTGATACATCGCACCAGCGCTTGCACGGCGGCACAGTCATTAGGCAAAAGTGGCGGCAATATCACAGGCCTGGAATGTCGGCCCACGTATTTGGAGCCGCGCGAAAACATTTTGGACCGCGACTCCAAATCCTGCCCGCCACACGTCATCAAAGCCTTTAATGTTGGCTGGCTTAGGCGTGCACACTGTAGCAGGTACACTGTGCTCTTTGTTTACCCTCTTCTCTTACCAATCTGGTGCACAGATGGCTAACAATTATTTCTCTGTGTGCTCATTGCTGCTGGCAAACTACCAGCGTGCTCTGAGATTGGTGTAATCTTTTATTATTTATGATTGTCTTAGATTTCTGGATCAGTATTTGAGCACAATCTGTTGAATAGCTGAGAGGCGCGAGTGAACGGGGGAGGCGGAGGAGTAAAATTGAGTGTAAACAGAGCCGAGAGAAGTGGAGGAGCTACCGTAATGAAGCTGTGATATTGGGGCCGTTTAAACGCGAGACACACTCCTGAATTCAGCTGAATTTAATCCCATTACCACACGCTAAATATACAATTTGTTTTAAGCTTGCCGTCGGTTGTGTGTATGTTAATAAGCGGCATGCTGTAGGCGCTTTCAGGGAGACTTTTGGAGGGCACAGGCTAATAATTAGATTTCAAAAAGGAAGTCAATTTAAATCCTCATTTGAAGGAAAAATAAGAGGCTTAGTTTCACACTGTAGCACCACATTAATTTGCATGGCTTCTGTTCGCTCTTCTAAGATTCCTAGCGCCGTACCATATCGAAAATCTTAAATTAGCCAACGTAATGACCTCGTTCCAAAGATATCAAGGCTGCGAGGAGTCGTTCTTCAACGCACGGCCGTTTTTGTTTGTTTGTATGTTAAACGGCCGCTCGGCAAGGGGGAAGCTATCGCGTGAGCGGCGTATAGGTCTCGGACCAGTGATCGGTGTCATTTCCAGCTGATTGTTTTGCAGGCCCACCGGCGAGATCAGAATGCTCCGCTTCACGGAGTCTTCTCGTCCCGGTGAGCGATCTCTCGCAGAAAGGCCAGAGTTCCAGCTAGAGGCTCGCTCTTAACACCAGGCCTCATCTCCTGTCAGAAATCCCTCTCTATCCATCGATCTGTTGTTCCACGTAAAAGACATCTCTCTCCCTTACCCTGCCTCTTTTCTCGCTCTCTCGCTTCTCTATTATTCTTTGACTCTAGTCGTCCTTCTCATTTTTCTCCTCCTCTCTCACCGTATCACTCTATTACATTCCCTCCCTATCTTTCTCTCTCGTTTTCAACTTAATAATGGAATGGAGTCCCCCTCGGAGGCGGCACGGCACCGCAGATGGAGGAGTAATTTTTTTAGGGAGCATGTGTCAGTCAGCAGCTATAGGAGTGCTTGTGCACAGGCAATTTTGCCTGGAGGAGCAGGGCTTTATTGCTTTTGTGGCAGGAAATAAGAAAAGAGACTCTCCATGGTGTGGAAGTCATGAAATTACAGTATCTTGGAAGAAAATGAATAGGGGCCGTGTGAAGTAAGCGCCAGCCTTTGTTCTGTGAAAGCAGCACGCACTGGCTGCCTGTGCCTGTCCGAACGTCACCGTTTTCCTTCCTATCAAACCGAGCACGATGGAGATCAGGTGTGGGATGGGAACTAATGCAGAATTCAGTTTTTACACCACAACAGTGAGAACTTGAATTTTCTTTTTTTGCACGGTTATGAAATGCAGAAAGTTACCACCCTTTAGTTTAGCCTATACAGTCAAACCAAAAATTATTCAGACACTAGATATAATTTTTTTTAATAATGGGTGCAGGACACTATAGTCCATTTATGTAAGCGAGGATAGCAAAATAAAGCAAACTGTGACATGCGCCTAAAAATTCTTCTTACAGTGGACTACCAGTATAATTCATAAAAAATTGGGGCCAAAATTATTCGGACTCTTTTAATTTTAATTAAGCATTGCTTGGTAATTGGTCAACAAAGTGTAGATATGGTCATACTAACAGTTGGCTGAATATTTGGTTAATTGTAATCCATTACATACCTTTTTATCTAATATTATCAAAATTATTTTTTTCTGACACAGTTTAACTCTTGAGTTCTTGTCATATTTTATTACCATTTTCTAAACTATAGTGAACAAACTGTGATAATGCGAGAAATGTTCAAGGTGTCTGAATAAATTTTGATTTAACACGGTAAAAATCAATTTGTTGAGTCAACTTAAAATAATTTGTTACCCCGCTGGCTTACAAATTTTAAGTTCAGTCATCTCTAAGTGTTACCAACTTGAAATGTACTTAACATGACTTAGATATTTGAGTTGGCTAAACTAAAAATTTGGTTTGTTGAACTTAAAAGCTGAGCTTGTTACCCAGCTGCCTTAAAATTTTAAGTTGAATCAACTTAAATATAAAAGTTGTCACTTAATACTTAACATTTCATGTTGACTAAACTTTTTTTGAGTTGACAGAACTTAAAATTTTAAAGGCAGCCAGGTAACAAATTATTTTAAGCCTCTTATCTTGTTGCTTAATTACAATATGTGAGATCTAAGATTAAAAAAAAATCATAACCAATTTATTTTGCTGTTCTTGTTAACAGTTGTTGCATATGGGTTCTTCCTCCAATGCTGTGCTAAAACACTCTCCGTTTCCTTCATTACTATTCAGCGAGAAACATACAGTGCGACCAGTGAAGTCTGTTTCTCAAATGAATCAAAACATACAGCAGAAGCAGTCTGATTCTTCAACAAATGACTCTTATGAGACAGTTCCTTTCAGTGAATCAAAATGAAACCAGTGAAGTCTGATTCCTGAGCTAAGCCAGTTTTTTTTAGTACAACGTCTGCATGAAGTCTGACTCCTAATTACTCATTTTCTAAGCAAAAGACTCTTATGACCTTTTGGAGCAGTTTCTTAATTAATCTGACTCATTCACTGAACCGCAATTTTGTACTACTCTTGAGACCCCTAGGTCAGTGTAGTTATTGACTGTCTGTTAACAACTAACAACTGTTTCTCAGTTTCTCTCTCTTTTTTTTTTACATTTATTATAAGGTGATCTCAGCATTTAACAACTTAGACAATTTAGAATTGCATTTCTGTTATCTAATTGTTTCTTTCTTAAAGGGGTCATCAGATGCTGCCCGTTTTGTTGCATTTGCCTTTAAATGCTAATGAGCTCTGCTCACCCCACCCCTTTCTTCTGTTTACATTGGCCGCATGTAGCCGCAAAACTTGCTAACTAGCACATTATTTAGAAAGGCGATTTGCAAAGAGGAATAAAAAACCCTTATACTCACTTCTGCTGTAGGTGAAGCTGGATCACGAATGTTTTGCACGGACATAGACGCATTTATGTAGATCGCAGGGCGCATTTCCTTCAAAAACGAAAGTAATGTTAATCCTCTGCGCATTCGGTGGCTCAGATTTCAGGAGTAAATGACAACTGCTATGTTCATTATTACATCCAACAACAAAACACCTCAGTCGTTCAGTCGGAGACATTCTTGTCTTCCCCTGCAGCAGAGTCGACACAATGGCAGCAACTGTTCAAAGCTCACTCAGGGCGGGTCTAAGGTAAGACGGCCGTGTCAATCAACTATCTTGGGAGTGGCCTGGGTTTTTGTGACGTCACACAGACAAGATGCTGAGAATAGCTTGATTTGAAAAAGGGGATATTACTAAACTACTATAAAGATTTAAAACAAATACCACTGGGTGGATTTTTGTCATTATAGGGTGGTTGTGCCAACACACATTTATGTTCAAACTACATGTAAAAGTAAGTTTTGCATCCGATGACCCCTTTAAATTCAAAAGAACCGCCGGTAGACGAGCATTTTTGGTTAAAGAGTATATCATTTTTTATTTTTTTTTAGAAAATGAAATCGTTTTGCTAGCTAAGACCCTTGTTCCTTGGCTGGGATCATGTAGAGCCCTTTGAAGCTGCATTGAAACTGCAATTTGGACCTTCAACCCACTGATCTAGACTGAAGTCCACTATACAGAGAAAATCCAGGAATGTTTTCCTTAAAAACTTGAACTTCTCTTCGACTGAAGAAAGAAAGACATGAACATCTTGGATGACATGGGGGTGAGTAAATGATCAGGAAATTTCCTTTAAGAAACATATGGCGCCATTGCGCTGCAGGTGACCCGAGTTCGAGTCCCGGCTCGTGGACCTTTCCCAATCGCACCCTCTTCTCTCTCCCCCACTTTGCTTCCTGGCAAAAATAAATCTAACTTAATCTGCCTTCTAATCCTTCTCAAAGCATTCACTTACACTGAAAGCCTTGAATTCCTAAATATTACTTTAATGCATCACTTCGCATAATGCGTAGTTATCTGCAACTTGTCGAGTCCAGGGTCAGGTTGACCGAACAGCCATCCTTTCATTTAATTAAGTCAATTAGAAGAATGAACCGCCAGACTGCCTATCTAGAAATAGCGAGTGCATTTTGTAAAATGTGAGTCATGGTTTATCATACGAGCGTACGTTGTTGTGTTTCTTTTGCCATGGATTGCACTTTTCATACTTGTTCCCATGGCAACTATGTACTGCACCTTTACAAAGAGATTATGTTTTGACTCAAGCGTTCCTAATTTGAGCTTTGAAAATGAAAATAAATTGTTTTTTATTTAAAGTCTTTATGCACAGATGAAATAATAATCGATTTTGATTGAACAGTAGCATCTTAGCAAGCTGCGTTCGGCGCATATGACATTCTGGAAGTGAGTAACAAGCACGTAGGAGATAACAACTTGGCATGTAGACAGCGCTCGAAAACCTGCGGTGAGTCTCCTGGCGTGGAAAAGCATCCAGCGACAGAGCAGTTATGAGAGTAGACAGCACGCTAAAGCTGTTTGTTGCACGGGGGGAGCCTGTGCATCTTGGTTCGGCATTAGAAAGCATTTGATGGACATGGGGTCTGGAGCCTTCACGCCGCCCCCTAAAGTCTAGAGTCCACCAGGCTGGCACGGGAAAATAACAGCCCCGCTGTTCCGTGCTTACATATTGAAGCTCCCTGCTATGGTTTCTGGCACATTGATGACATGATGACCCAGTCAACCACCTGCAGCGCGCCTCGAGGGTGGCGTTCTCAGCTGCAGACAGACGACTCCCCCCTTCTATCTGCTCAGACAAGTCTCCCCGTGATTGACCCACAATCCACTGGGCTTTCAGTTCCCATGGCAACAGATCTCCATGCAGTCTTGAAGTGATCTACAAAATAATGCACATCAACGTTCCTGTAATATGCTCCGCTGTCTCTCTTTCCAGCAGCTCGGCGCTCGCAGACGTGCGCGCACAGGCTGGAAATCTGTCAGACAATTAGTTTTGCTTAGATTCATCACAGAACTGTCAGGCACGAAGCTTACATCAATCACACTCCATTGATTTTATCTAACTGCTACCGCAAGAAACGAGACCTTCGCAGATGTACAACAGATAGTGTTGATTTGTGTGAAAATACAGGAGAGGCAGAATCTAATTAGAATCGGATTAATCTTTTAGGGGGGTTTCTGCCCCCCGCCCTCGCACGGGCATAAACTGATTTCTGTTTCCAACAGAGAGGGGGAGGCGTGTGAAAAACAGCTTCCAGTAACTTTAAGATGCTGATGGCATCATCTTGCGAGGTGTGGTGGGTTTACACCTTGATTATGGCCCATTGTGCTTTTCATCCTTTGGGGACAATTTGGGCTAAGGTTTACGACGGCGAGAATCTGCGGTAGGGGTAGTTTGGGGGGGACAGTGGCGAGCGAGAGGGCCTTGTTGATCAGTGTGGAATAATAATGACACAATACCCCATTAAAATCTCCCTCCCAGTGACTAATCCCTCTCCGCTTTAATGAGAGCGAACGAATCCAGCAGAGACACAGAGCGGTTCGTGCTCTGGGAGTTCAAAGGAAAGGCTCTGGGAACTTTAGCGGCTCATTGTGAAATTGATGTAAATGCCGAAGTAAGTGTCGCTAGCAATTATCTAACGGCATTGCTCCGGCCTAGAGTGAGATGTGACTGGAGCACGGATAACAGAGGGCCCTTTTGCCGTTTCAGCCACGGGTTTAACGCTAACAAGAGAGCGGAGGGGGTCGCGACGTGTTTACAACAACACTGAAATCCCTCCGCAGGAAAAAAAATGCATTCTCAAGTGTCATCATGTGGCTGGTTTGCGGTTAACCTAAAGCTACGTGATGCTGTGTATTAATGGGTTGCTAATCAACAATGGCACAAGAGAGGCTTTCAGTAGCTTTTTGTAGCTAAGAATGCCTGACAGGAGGTCAGACTTCAAGGGTTTGATATCACACAGTCTGCCAGCCTGAGCGGAATAAATGATGGCCGTTACCATTATGGAGGAGGAGAGGCTTTGTAAATGGGAGCATACAAGCCTCTTGACAGATGAGTCAGTCGCCGCGCACAATAGTCATTAATGCGGCTGTGTTCTCAAAACGGGACTCATTGTAGCATTTTATTGTCACGGACTGAATAGCATTAACCCTTGCTCTGAGGATATGAATATACTCTCAACAGATCCTCCAAATGAGGAAAAAATGACCATCTGACTGGTAGTGAAATATTAGCGGGCCAGAGGGAGTGTGTGCGTGAGGCGTTTCTTTGGCCGTTAGGCCTCTTCTAAAGCCAGTGTAGACAGGGCTATTGATTTTTACGACAACACAGTGAGAAGGTCATTGTGGTTGAGAGGTTTTGGGGGGATCTTTACTGTTCATTCTGCTAGCGTTTCACCCTTGGCGGTTCCAGCAAATTGCAGAGGCAGCTGTACCTTTCAGACACTCGCATGTAACGAGATCTTGGCTTGAAGTGAGATCAAAACGCTGAGGAATGAGACCGATTGCATTTATTAGTGACAACCAGAAAATTAGAGTAAAAAGTCACATTATTTTTAAGTATACACTTCCAGTCAAAAGTTTT
>JAHKKF010516922.1:0-11559 GCA_019740295.1 Labeo calbasu | reverse complement strand
CAAATATAAAGACAGTAGCAATTAATACAAGTTCTTATCATTAATAATGTATTGACAGAGCTAGTTTCTGTTAATAAAAAGTTTGAAAACAAACACATTTGTTATCATTTCAAAGCATGTATTCACAATAAGTGTTTAAGTGCACTTTAAGTCAAACGAGAGCAGTCATTTCTTTTTAAAATGTCATGTAAACACTTTAATCTGACTGGAATCATACCACTCAGGCTTTTGTCAAGTCAAACTAATGGATCTCAATAATGTGATTGTAGTTTTAGACAACAATTGGCCTTTGCGCTGTGTGTGCTTCAGAAGACAAAAATGTGTACTTAATCCTTCAGATATTTGATGACACATTTTGTCATATATATTTGGACAGATGCTGAATGTAGCTTCACGGATAATGTTGAGAACCACTGAGTTAAAGATTTCACACTAGCATCTATAAATCTTACAATAAAATGTGGTCTTGAACCACAAAACCAGTCATAAGTAGCACGGGTATATTTGTAGCAATAGCCAACAATGCATTCCATGGGTCAAAATGTTCTATTTTTCTTTTTTGCCAAAAATAATTAGGATATTAAGATCATATTTCATGAAGATATTTTGTAAATTTCCTACCGTAAATATATCAAAAGTTCATTTTTAATTAGTAATATGCATTTGGACAACTTTAAAGGTGATTTTCTCAATATTTTGATTTCTTTGCACCCTCAGATTGCAGATTATCAAATAGTTGTATCTCGGCCAAATGTTGTCCTATCCTAACAGACCATACATCAGTGGAAAGCTTATTTATAGATGATGTAAAAAAATCTTCCCTTATGGCTGGTTTTGTGGTCCAGGGTCATAAATGCCTTGGTTTAGAGCCATATTTTCATCAGTCTCACCCTGCCCCACACAGTTCTGGTACAGTTCTGTTGCTGGGGTAGCACCCTAAGTTACAAAAGTGAAAAGGTACATTTTTATACCTTGCCTACTCTACAGTACATATTAGTACCTTAAAGGTACATTTCAGTACTTTGAAAGTACATATTGGTACCTTAAAGTACATATTTGTACCTTTTCACTTTGTACCTTAGGGTACCGCCACAGCAACAGAACTGTACCTTTTTTTATGACAGTGCACAACGAAAAAACATTGTATTTATTATCTTCAAAACACAACAAAGTATTCTAAAAAGCACAAGGTCCCTCGCTAGTTCAAGAAAACACCACAAATGTGTCCTGTCATGTAACAGCCGTCCCACAATCCTTGTTCCCGTCACTCCTACACCCCTTTTATACTGCCTTCCTCCACTGTGGTGGTAGGACAGGTACCTACGAGCTGCCCCCCTGACCTCCCGCCCCCTTCGGCCCGTCCAGGTTTCCCTTCCGCCCCTTTTTACTCAGGGCCACGCTGCCTGCCGCCGGTGGCTGCGATCAACAAAGTGCTTTATGCTGGTTCCAAACCAGAGGCGATTTTATCTCCCTACAGCCACAATGTCAGCCCACGACACCCCGTGAGTTTGTTTTTTGTTTTAAGCAATCCACATATTTTAGTAGTCATGTTAATTAAACGATAAGCTACAGTTCTGTCACAAGCGTGGTTTCAGATGGCTTGAAAGTGGAAAGGTTTTGTAGACTGTATCTACATATCCAAAGATCCATGTGTCACGCATTAATGTTGTTGGTTATTCTCGAAAAGTCCAAGGACAGTACTAGTTAAGACTGATGTGTTTTCATTACCGCAGCTCAGTATGTTTCCCTTTTTGTACCTTCCCCCCCTTTTTTCTCTGTCTTGCTAACCATGCAAATGCTAAAACCTCATCGGGCCTGCTGATTCTCCATCAACGCCCACCCTCAACCTTCTTCCAAACGTTCTTGATGTTTCCATCCTTCCCATCTCACTCGCTCACCTCCTCCTTCCTTTTCTCACCTGCCTGCGTTTCCTCTTCCTCCTCCACCGCCCATCCGTTTCCCTATTAACCACTTCACGCCGTCCCGCTTCACTAACCCATCCCGCTGTATCTGCTCTTACGATTACACACCCCTTCTCTTCACTTTACACCTCTTTTCTCCTCTGATCCTGTAACAACCTTCGCTCCTCCTCCTGTTCTTCTCTCCTTCCTTATTTTCTTCCCGCACCCCTCCCCACTCCACTTTCCTCGTCCCGTTCTCCCCTCCTCTAGGACGATAAGGAGATCGACCTGGAGCACCTTCATCACCGGGTTAACAGCTTGTGCACGGAGGACGAGAGCCCCCACAAACAGTTCTCCACCTCCTCCATCGACCTGACGCCCCTGGACATGGACTCCCTCCCCGCCGCTCGGCAGGCCCTGGAGCAGATCAGCGACTTCCGCAACACGCACATCACCACCACCACCTTCATCCCCGAGCAGATCCAGACTCTCAGCCGCAGCCTGTCGGCCAAAGCGGCGGCCGGCTTCGCCTTCGGGGCCGTGCAGGACCACCGGACTGGGGGGCCCTTCCGGCAGCGGGCCCCCAACGGCGGCTTCTTTCGCAGCCCCGTCAAGACAATGTCCAGCATCCCGTATCAGCCCACCCCGGCCCCCAGCTTCAGCTACGGCAACGACCCGGACAGGGGCACCTCCATATAGACCGCAGGGGTTCCTGGGCCTGTGAGTTGGAAATAAAAAAGAGATATATGTAAATACAAATGTTCCTTTTCGGTTGTCGTTTACTCTTGGCTTTTGCTCTTCGCGATGGAGCTCGTTCGTCCCAACCGAACTCGCCAACAGGACGAGGGTGGAATAAAATGATCATTATTGTCATTGTGGTTTGTCAGGAGATTTTCTCTGTGAACTAAATGAATTTGCCTTTTGTTTGCCACATTCGATTTCGTGGAAAGAAAAAAAACTGTTGCAATGATAGTATGTTTACTTTTTTTGGAAATGTTTTTTTTTTTTTTTTTTTTTCTTTTTGGGAAAAAAACAAAACAAAACAAAAACAAAAAAGACTCTGCCAAGTGTTTCCCAGATCTGCAATAACTCAGTNCTTTTGTTTGCCACATTCGATTTCGTGGAAAGAAAAAAAACTGTTGCAATGATAGTATGTTTACTTTTTTTGGAAATGTTTTTTTTTTTTTTTTTTTTCTTTTTGGGAAAAAAACAAAACAAAACAAAAACAAAAAAGACTCTGCCAAGTGTTTCCCAGATCTGCAATAACTCAGTTTGGAAGAATCTTGTCAACTCATCAACTGAATTTTGCTTCATCTCAGCGCTCAGTTAACGTTCAGTATTCCCTCTAGCTGACGCATTCAACGTAGCGCTGCTAAACTAAAGCTTCACAGCGAGTGACTGTGTTTCTAAAGACCTCTCATCCTCTCTGCCATCTCCCTGAAGTTGATATCTACTTTGAGTCTTTAAACGGACACTCTCTGGAAAAGACTCGAATGAACTTTAAAATAAAAAAAAAATTAAATAATGAAGTTATTATACTGTGGGGGGGGTGAAACAAATGCTACTAAATGTCTCTTACTGACTTTAAGTATAACAAATCTTTAATGCGTGGAATGTGTCTGGTCAGAGAGTTTTAACAACAAAAAAAAAAATGTTTAGAGCTGTCTGTAGTTTTAGTTTTCTCTTTTTTTTTTTAATGATTAGTTTTGAAATTGCTTCAGTGCCATCATCTTACATTGATTTGCACCATTAAACCGTCAAGAGTTTGTATTCGCTTCTGTAGCCGTACTCCAGGATTCGACAAAACATTCTGTAGAATAGCTTCATTGTATATGCCACAATCTCGAGGCTGTGCGTCATAGATTTTGGAAATCAAAGAGCGAGAGGGTTTTTAAACGAATTCTTAACACGAGCCTTAGGAGACAGGGCTTTTTTTACTTTTCAAGTGTCGGTCCTCAAACTTAAAATGCTGATACGGCGGCGACTTTTGAGGGGTTATTTGAAATGTCTTTCTATTTAATTTCGTAAATGTTAAGGGGTACTATTTATCTAACTTTTTTTTAAATGCTAATTGTTTAAACAAGGCCATCCAGGTGTGGTGAGAGTTTTTAAAAAAAAGGCACATTTTGAGGACAGAAAACAAACCAATCCTTTTCACTAACATAAACTGTATTAATATTTACTACTAATGTTAGTCGTTTAGAATGAGCTTTCAGTTTGTTATCCTCTGACTAATTCGCAAATGTTGTGTGTAGAGAACAGCAACAGTGTTTTGACGCAAGCATTCTAGATGTACTTTTCTTAAGATATGATTACTGAAAGACTATAGGAGCAATTTTATTTAGTATCAGTTTAAAGATTTTTATTTAGAGTAAACGAAGAGACATTAAAGTGTATATTTTACATGCAGATAATTTTTTGTTGGATTTAAAGAAGATATAGAGTATAATATCTGAGTCTGTAAAGCTCAGTTAGCCACTATCACATTACAAGAAGTTCTCCACGGTTTCTGACGGTAAGGCATTTTCATTCGAAGTCATTTCATTTTAATTTTCAAATCTGTCAAAAAGGAGGCAAGGTTTTTTTCCGTAAAAGAAGCATGCAAAACCTGCTATGCCTGTAACATTTTTAATTTCATACATAGAATTGTACAGGATGACATCATTTTCAACTGATTATAATGTACAGTATTTAATATAGGCCTATTTTGTTGTATGTGTTGCATATTATTCAAATGGAACAAACTGAGGCCTCTGTTACAAGTGGCAAAGCTTTCTGTGTATAATTTGTCTAATAAACATGTTTTCTACAGTGGTTTTTGCTGTGTTGTATGTATCATCCAATAATGTCCCGAACAGTACAGTTGGACATGTGAAGAGTAACGCTATTCTATTTTGTCCCTTCCACCTCAGGATAAGCTTCATGAAGTGAAGTGCTTTGAACACAGTGAAGGTTGTGGTCAAAGGTTAGCTACTGATGGTTTTTGACTTGTGAACCAGATTCATGCTCTACAGGTCAAAATGAAAGGCACCACAGCGTTTCAAGTCATGGTCTAGCGATTGGAGAGTTTGTCTCCACAGGTCTAACCCTGAGCCTGTCATGTTCCAGGCCAAGTTCTTGTACGTGAGTCTGTTCAAGCTATTTATTGTATGTAATTTTTACACATGGGTTGTAATGTTGTTGTAATGCTACACTTTTAACCAAACCCTGATGCACCAGAATTACTTTTATTAGTATTATTATTATTATTATTATTATTATTAATCTTAAAGAAGAACTCCACTTCCAGAACAACAATTTATAAATAGTTCACTCACCCCCTTGCCATTCACGATGTTCATGTCTTTCTTTTTTCAGTTGTAAAGAAATTATGGTTTTTGAGGAAAACATGTCAGCATTTTCCCCATATAATGAACTGCTATGGTGCCCCGATTTTGAACTTCCAAAAGGCAGTTTAAATGCGGCTTCAAATGATCCCAAATGCGGTTGTAAACGATCCGAGCCGAGGAAGAAGGGTCTTATCTGGCAAAACGATCAGTTATTTTCATAAAAATAATACAATTTATATACTTTTTAATGCCAAATGCTCATCTTTCTCTGCCTGGACTGTTTTTGTTCCTGTTCATGACAGTTAGGGTATGTCGAAAAACTCCCATCGTCCTTTTACCTTTTTTGTTAAGGTTGTTTGATCATCTTTGCATGTTCACTTTGCAAAGACTGGGTTGGAACTTCTGCAATGATAAAGGATGATTTTGAAATTGAGGAAGAAAATATGATCAGAGTTTTTTGACATACCCTAACTGTCTTGAGCCAGAATACACAGAGTTCAAGGACTGCAAGGCAAGATGACCTTTTTCCTCAGCTGGGATCGTTTACAACCGCATTTGGGATCGTTTGAAGCCGCATTTAAACTGCCTTTTGGAAGTTCAAGATCGGGGCACCATAGCAGTCCATTATATGGGGGAAAATGCTGAAATGTTTTCCTCAAAAAACATACCCTAGGTAGGTATGTTTTGATGCTGGGATGCTGGTTAGGTATGTTTTGATGCTGGTTTAYGCTGGTCATGTTGCTGGTCAAGGACCAGCATAAACCAGCTAAGGACCAGCTTAAACCAGCATCAAAACATACCTACCAGCATATGCTGTTTTTTTCACCAGGGTAATTTCCTTACGACTGAAGAAAGAAAGACATGAACATCTTGGATGACAAGAGGCTGAGTAAATTATTTGTAAACTGTTGTTCTGGGAGTGGACTTCTCCTTTAAGGGATAGTTCACCCAAAAATTACAATTTTTACCGTCATGTTGTTTCAAACTCATAAGACCTTCGACCATCTTCGGAACACAAATTAAGATATTTTTGATGAAATCCAAGAGCTTTCTGACCCTGCATAGACAGCAATGTACTAGAAATGTGATAAGGATTTTTTTAAATAGTCCATGTGACATCAGTGGTTGAAAAATAATTTTATGAAGCTAGGAGATTATTTTCTGTGAGCAAAGAAAACAAAAAGAACGACTTCATCACCATCTGCTGCCATTCACGAAGCATACATGTAAACAAGGCCTAGTACTCTTATGAATGGCGGCGGATGGTGTCGCGAAGAAGACGACTTGTTGAATAAAGTCGTTATTTTTGTTTTCTTTGCCCACAGAAAGTATTCTGGTAGCTTCGTAAAATTATGGCTGAAGCACTGATGTCACATGGACTATTTCAACTACCTTTCTGGGCCTTGAAACATTTCAGGTAACGTTAGCCTGCGTTGTCTATAGCAGGTCAAGAAGCTCTCGAATTTCATTTTTAAAAAATTTAATTTGTGCTCCGAAGATGAACGAAGATTTTACGGGTTTGGAACGACATGAGGGTAAGTAATTAATGACAGAATTTTAGTGCATTAAAGTGCGAACTACACTTACAATACATATAACACCCATGAAAGCTGACATGCATACAGTTACGATCTGTAGCGCAAGTTCAATGGATAATGTACTATTTAATGTACAATGGCAGGCTTTTTCTACATGAAAACAGAGGATAACTTGTAAATCAAATTAGAAAAACTTTAGAATTCTCTCCAGTAAAGTTAACTGAAGTTAACTGCTACGTTTCATTGTACGACGAAGTGCAGGAAAACGGCTGTTTGTATTTTGATAATTGAGGGTAAAATTGTGAAGTTCTGAAAAAAATAAGCACTTGATCTACGGTAATTGCATTGTATGTCCACTAGATGTCGGCTTTGCGGCTTTTTTTTCAGTCTCCCACACTTGTTGAGAGATGCATACTAAAGTGTGCACCTGTTCTGATATTTAGAAAGTCAGAGATCTTGTTTCAGGTTTCATGTATTATGATAAACATTACATCAAATTAAACTTAAAGTTAGTCTCGCTTTAAAATGGAACATCATGGGGTTAATGTACTGGATAATAAAAAACTTTAATTTAAATCTAAATTATTAAATGTAATATAAATTATTAGACCTACGTTTCATCTGTTAACTATTTGTTACATTTTTTTTTTAAAGAAATATTTTATTTATTATATATTTAAACAATTAATAGAGTTGCTGTGGCAGATAAATTCATGACTACTATTGATATTAAAATTATTACTATTAATAACAACATTAATATGTGTGTTGGAGAAGCCCTATGATGTGTTTTATCGACTTTTATCAAGCACGCGATATCTCTGGGTTTCCCGGGAGACAGGAATGAAGAAAGCAGCACGCAGACTCGATCGCGGTGGAAGCCCCCATCGAGACACATTTTGTGCCCTTTTTCCAAAGAGTTCTTCAGGCGTGTCGAATGGAACATTGAGTCTCTATTGTCCCTGGGACACTTTAATAATCGACGGCAGCAATCCCAACCTGTTGTTTGCTTTAGGAACTATTCCAAGACACACAAGCCGCCTGGATGAGGCTCCATTTGGGGTGAGCTCAGGCGCCAGTCCGCAAGCCTCTGCGCTCTATGAATTCATGAATAAATGTAAAAAGATTCATGTGAAGTTTTTAATGCCAGAAACCAGGAATTAAGGTCCTGTGCATCACTGCCTTACATTAAATAAAACTTGTTTCAGTGACTAACCAGGGAACGCAGCTGTAGCGCGTCAAAAAAAAGTTTGCGTAATAATGCACAATTTATGGTCTGCAGATTGTCCACGCTATAAATGTTTCACTGCTTTTTCTTAGTTTTGCTCTATTTTTAAATGCCTAACTAATTCAATTTATTTTATTAAATTATTTTTTACAGTTAAATCATTTAAAGTGTCTGTCATCAGTGATCATACGAACAGGGCGTCATCATCAGCATTATTATTATTATTATATTTTGCACTATTATCTTACTGCCCTTTTTGCACTTGCTCTCTTTCTAAAGCTCGTGACAGCAAGGGACTGTCGCGCCTCCAGATCAAGTTTCCGATCTTTGGGAAGCTCTTTTGCTGAAAGGGCGTTCCTTAAATCGGATCAAAAGGTTTTGAACTTGTTCAAAAAGAAAACGAAACTCAATCTCGTATTAACACTCATTTTTGAGCGTGTTTAACTGTGCACCAATAAAAGAACGAATTATTGCGATTTATGCACTGTTTATGTTGCGCAACTGAGTTTTTTTTTTATCGATAGAGAAGTATACTTATTTATAAATGTATTTCAGTATATTAGGATTATATAAGTGCGATTACGTAATATAAGAAATAAATGAAAAATGCGTAAATTAATAAAACGTCTTTGTAAATCACTTTCTCGAATAACTACTAAATTTCGTTGACAAAAACAAACCGAAAAAAAAATGCATGTTTTTTTTTTTTTTTTCATTTAATGCGACTGCACGCATGAAGTCACTGGCTAATATGTCAAAGCAATGTAGCTAATTGTTTTCTTTCTTTCTCCTTTAGAGCTAGAACAGGTTTACTTGAAGAAAATGAAGCTAAGTTCAGGTTCAAAGCACTGTTCTCAAACAGTTTTGATAACCCCTTTCACTTCATTTGAGACTGTCGAGACACTTTTTTTTTCTTCCAGTTGCACTTTATAGACTAGATCTAATTTCCTAAACATAGCGTGTGAGGAGGCTCGCCACATAACTTTATTCAGTCTCTAAGTTTCTGAGTGCGTCCTGTGGGACGGCCCATTGTGATAATAATTCTCTAGTTAAACAGGTTTGAAGCGCGACATTACCAAAAAAAGAAAAAAAAAAGTTTGGGCATAATAACCTCTCTCGGGTTTACTACGACTTCTCATTGGTCGCCTACACGCGCCTGCCCCGCGTGCTCTTATTGGTCAAAGCGCCACGCGACCAGCTTGAGAAGGGGGGCTCCCCGGCGCGTGCCGCTTTTAAAACCGACGAGTCGCCCTGAGACATCAGTAAAGAAATCCCCTTCACCACAGGTGTAAGAAGAGAAATCCTCCACGGCAAAAATCCCGTTCCCATATATCCATAGCCACCCACTTTCCTCCAAAAAGCACAAAACACCAAAATGGATGGAATGAACGTGGACGGCGTAAGCACGGATACAAGGGAGTTGGTTGAACTCGACGTCCAGCATCCGAGCTTGGGGCGGGGGGAGCAGCGCGAGTACCCACCAGCTTTGGCACTCATGGCCAGCAGTGACCCACGCGCCTGGCTGGCTCCCGTGCAGGCTGGCACCTGCGCGGCACACGCCGAATACCTGCTGCACTCGCCCGGCTCGAGCGCGGAAGGCGTGTCCTCTGCCTCCAACTTCAGGAAGAGCAGCAAGAGTCCTGTCAAAGTACGCGAGCTGTGCCGGCTTAAAGGAGCTGTGGGTGCAGACGAGGGCAGACAGCGGGCCCCGTCCAGCAAAGCGACCAACGTCGTGCAGAAACAGAGGCGAATGGCTGCCAACGCCCGGGAGAGGCGAAGGATGCACGGACTGAACCACGCGTTCGACGAGCTGCGCAGTGTCATCCCAGCCTTTGACAACGACAAGAAGCTCTCCAAGTACGAAACCCTACAGATGGCCCAGATCTACATCAACGCCCTGTCCGACTTGCTTCAGGGCCCCGGTGCTAAAGCCGACCCGCCAAACTGCGACTTGCTGCCTGCCAACGTGTTCGAGGAGGAGCGCTCTCCCAGAGGATCGCCGAGCGTCTGTCGGAGAGGCTCGGGCGCGGGTTACCCGTACCAATACGAGGACGGGACGTTCGCCTCTTTCATGGAGCAAGACCTCCAGTCGCCATCGGGAACGAGCAAGTCCGGTTCAGAGGCCAGCAAGGACTCGCCTCGGTCGAACCGGAGCGACGGAGAGTTTTCTCCTCACTCGCACTTCAGTGACTCAGACGAAACGCATTTGGAGATGCAGAGCGAAGACGAGCTGTCGGAACTTAAACTGCCCAAGCACCGCGCTTTTTAGAAAACACACCAACCGGACTGTCCATCAATCGTGTCAATCGCATATTTGGGCTTTGTAATGGGTGGCTTTATTTATCCATTTGTTGTATGATCTTTTTTGACAATGATGTTGTTGTGTCTGACGCCAATAGATTTAGTTGCCTTCTCGTGACATTTACCAGACCCCTACGCCATGTGAACTGCCGCGTGCAGCAGTGCCATGGGCTCGAATGTCATGCATAAAAACTGTCTTCCGTGAACTGTTTTGACACCGTTCATTCAGACGTGATTGTCATGGGCCTATTTTCATAGATACGATTGATTTTGAACCCTGTAAGAATTTGCAACTTCTAAAGTTTACGTGCACTTTAAAAACGGGCCATAGGCTTGAGAAACACTCTTTTGTCATGGAACAAGAAATTTTGTGTTTATGTAGAAGTAATGCCAATTTGATGAATATATTTAATATAGCCATTAGATTTTGTACGTCCGTTCATTTTTAATATTTGATTCCAATGCAAAGAAGATGTGTTCTGCTTCTGTAGCTGAAGTAAGCTATTTATTTCCGTTTGACTTGTCAATTTTTGTTGCGTTATTGAAAATGAGTTTTGCTACACGTATGTTTTGTTTTATTGTAGAAATAAAAAAGAAAAATTAACATAATTATGTCTCATGTCTCTGTGTGACTGGCGTTAGTTGTCATTATGCTTTTATCTTTTTAGAATCTAGATCTTATTTTTTTTAATAATGTAAATCCAAATATGTAATATTACAACAAGTGGGTACCAGCTTTATCTAATGGTATTTTTATATTTTTGCCCCTAACGAGCACTGAGGTAATGAACATTTTATAGTTTGAAGCGATGTGTGATCGATCAATTAATAATTGTACAGTAATCTATACAATTTTGTATCAAAACATACGATGAACTTGCCAGTAATACATTACAAAACAAAGATTTATTTTAAGTGTGTACTTTCAAGTTCAGTGGTTATTTGCAGTGCAGTTCGCAAATAAATACTCTTTTAAAAAGCAAAGCGATGCAAGAACCATTTTTGGTTCCCCAAAGAACCTTTCAGTGAACAGTTCCTAGAAAAAAAGTGAATGTGAAGAATATATTTATAATTAAATAAAACTCTTTTTTCACTATAAACCTTTTGTGGAATAGAAAGACTTCATGGATGTTCAAGATTATTCATGCACCATCAGTGCAAATGAAAAAACTTTTTATAAGCAAACCATCATCATGTGAGGAATATTTTCTTAATATGAATACTTAGTTCTTTAGTTCAAGTTTTTAATTTTACTTAAGGAT
>JAHKKF010516921.1:5426-23864 GCA_019740295.1 Labeo calbasu | reverse complement strand
TTTTTTTTTTAAGAAAACATTTCGGGATTTTTCTCCATATAATGGACTGATATGGTGCCCAGAGTTTGAACTTTCATGCAGAAAGTTAAAATGCAGTCTAAATGCTGCTTCAAACGATCCCAAATGCAGTTGTAAACCATCCCAGTCGAGGAAGAAGGGTCTTATCTAGTGAAACGATCAGTTATTTTCATAAAAATACTTTTTAATGTCAAACACTCTTCTTGTCTTGTTCATGACATCAGTTCATGACAGTTAGGGTATGTCGAAAAACTCCCATCTCATGTTCTCCCTCAACTTCAAAATCATCCTATATCGCTGTTTTACCTTTTTTTGTTAAGGGTGTTTGATCTTCTTTTGATGTTCACTTTGGAGAGACTGGGTCGGTATTTCTGCAGCGATGTAGGATGATTTTAAAATGATTTTTGAAGTTGAGGGAGAAAATATGATTGGAGTTTTTCGACATACTCTAACTGTCTTGAGGCAGAATACACAGAGTAAGACAAAACAAGCGTTTGAGATTAAAAGGTATTTGAATTGTAGTTTTTAAATTAAAATAACCGATCGTTTCACTAGAAAAGACCCTTCTTTCTCGGCTGGGATCGTTTACAGCCGCATTTGGGATCGTTTTAAGCCGCAGTTAAACTTTTGGAAGTTCAAACTCGGGGCACCATATGAATCCTCTATATGGAGAAAAAATCCTGAAAGAAAGGCATGAACATCTTGGATGACAAGGGGGTGAGTACATTATCTGTAAATTTCTGTTCTGGAAATGGACTTCTCCTTTAATATGACCTTTTTATTAATTACTTCAATACAGTCTTAGATAACAACATTTTCACATTTTTTGTTTGTTTAATAATGAAGTATTATAAATAAAATTGTCAGACCTATTTTGAACACTAGGGGTCAGACTGAGAACATTCCTGTGCTGTGAGTCTCTTTACAGAAACACTTGTTAAGTTCATTTGTGTCCCTGAACCCCAAAAAGTAGCACGGGTGTATTTGTAGCAGTAGCCAACAATACGTTGTATGGGTCAAAATGACAGATTTTTCTTTTATGCCAGAAATCATTAGGATATTAAGTAAAGATCAAAACATTTTGTAATTTTCCTAATGTAAATACATCAACACTTAATTTTTGATTTGTAATTTGCTAAGGAGGACAACTTCAAAGGTGATTTTCTCTCTTTTTTTTTTTTTGCACCCTCAGATTCCAGATTTTCAAATAGTTGTAGCTTGACCAAATATTGTCCTATCCTAACAAACCATACATCAATAGAAAGCTTCAGCTTTCAGATGATGTATACATTAAAATAATAATAATAATAAAAAAACCCTCTTATGACTGGTTTTGTGGTCCAAGGTCACATTTATGCATTTGGCAGACAGTTTTATCCAAAGCGACCTACACTGCTTTCAAAGTAAGTTTAAAATCAGTTCTTGTTTACATTTTTAATAAATTCTATATCCTTTTAATGTACTTACGAGAGAAAGAGAGAAAAAAACTGTTGAGATTAATGGTGTGAAATAATGAGGATGCTCATAATAGGATGCTCATAATAACGGTTCTCCAGAGGTCTTCAGTAGTTGATTGATCTCAAAGTAAATTTTATTTACTATATTTGTGTGTGTGAGAATGTTATTTTTTATATTCAAAAAAGCTACATAATTTGACTTTTTAGTTTCATATTTAGCCATTGTTGCCATTTGAGTTAGAGCTGTCTGTGCATGTGAGCTGAGATGCCTGTGATGTCTGACAATGCTGTCTAAGTAGGCAGCTCAGTGAGTTTTGAGACGGAGCCACCACGTGCTTGACTCGGCATATGCAGTGTGTTAGTGATGGGTGGAGAAAGGACCATTTGCAGTTCAGTTGGTTCAGTGTGTTGAAGAGTGTGTTCTGAGAGCAGAGGGCATCTACTCCACATAGAGGTATGTCAAAATATAATATTAATTACTTATTCTTAACACTCAGAATATCTTTGGTTACTTTTAAACTTTAGACTCATTTTGTATCCCATGTTCCCAAATGGCAGTGTCAGATCAAGTGATAATTGTACTATTTAAGTATCAATAAATGATCAGTTTATTAATAATCAATTTATCAAGATCTAATATTTACTATCTTTTTTAATTTTAATATGTAAATAGTAAATTACATATAATTACATATCTAAAAAATGTGTATGTTATACAGAAAAGTTATGTATTATATATAAAAATCTATCAGCTGTTATTTTACTGTTCTCAGCAAATCGTGTTTACTAAAGATGTATTAGCTATATTTATATAATCCTTGTAGAATATTTCCAACCTTAAATCAATTTGAAATGAAAAGATATTCATTCATATCATAGTTGTGGTGCAGTCATGGATTAAACGGCTCAAACACACATTAATTATGTTTTCTGAAATGTGTAATTATGTATGTCTGAACTAAATACAAATGTTCATTGTTTATTATTTTGGAAAAAATAGTGAAATAATACAAATACCACACAATTTTTTTGTGTAGAAATTCATATATAAGCACATTTTCTAATTGTTTACAAACTCATTTTAAAAGTTTAAGTGTGTATATTTTCTATATGTTTTATGAATTGTCTATGTGAACACAGATGGCAGCCCTTCAGTAAGATGTTGGAAACGTCCCTAACTTACAGAAATCATTGCCTTCATTTTCATCCCACAAGACTGAGCTGGACTGTTAAATGCCCTCTCAATATAAAGGGTATAAACTACTTAAAGACAGATAAAACTCTTAGAATTTGGCGTTATAGTAACTAAAATACTGTATTTTCTTTCCACTAGGCTAAAATGTTTGTGGTCTCCTTGCCAAGATGTCTACAGATCTGTGTGTCTTTGGTAATGGTGTCCAGACTACAAGGTGCGTGATTATTGTTATCTCATGTTCTGTGTGTAAGCGGTGTATTTCGGTTGGTTTCAGTATTGGCTTGTCTCAGGCAGGGTTTCAGCTCCAAAACGTCTGGAGGCCCCGGTCGAGCAGCCCTTCACTCTGAGCTGTACGCTTGTCAAGGGCAGAGGAGAATCGGTTCAACAGATCCGCTGGCTGGATGTGCAGAACCAGACGTTAATCACTTACCAACCTGGTGAACAAGACAGCGTGAGTGGACAACAGCATGTGGAGCTAGCTCCTTCACCACGAGATGCCAGCGCCATCACCATCAAACGAGTCAGCTACAGGGATGAGGGCTGTTACACTTGCATCTTTGATCTTTATCCCAAAGGCTCAAGAGAAGGACAAACCTGCCTTACTGTCACAGGTGAGTCTTCGACAAGATATATTTGGATGGTGGCATCTACATGACTTCCATTTGACAGTGAACATCAATGCTTTCCAGCAACACTGGGACTTTTTTATGGTTTATATCACTTTTTTGGTTCCAGACTGTCCTTCTGAGTGATTTATTTAGTGAGTCTTTTTGTAGTTTACATCGAAACGCTGGTAGGTAGTGACAAGTCGTCATGAGTAAGTCATTGAATCAGTCACACGACTGATTCCTTAAAAAATACTGAATTTTTGAAATCTTATTCAGCAACATTTTATTCATCTTTATTCATGTCAGTTAGTTCATTTTAGCTGAGTAATGTTGTGTTTTCAACTGTGATATTCAAACACGTTTACATTTGCAACCTTCGATCGTATTCCGACTTAGTAAATCTTAAACTATTGGTAGTTCACCTCCCATTCCTAGTCTTTCATTCGTCACGCTCTTTATTGACTGAAAATCAGAGACGGATATTGCTGTAGCGCATTGCTTAATTCTAAATGAGCAGGCATTAGAAAGACAAGTCTTACTTTAATGAATATTTAATTTTTTTTAGATATGCTTTGAAACACTGATATTCAGCTCACGTATTATCAGTTTCTGTTCTTTGGCTCTCATAAAACAGGTTGTGGGAATTACAAAACACTTCAGCATAGTTGTGGTTTTAGATGTTGCGCACTTGCGTTGTGGATTCTGGAAGAGAATGTGATTGTTGATAAGAAACAGCTGCTTGGTCAGGCAAAGATTCAGCTGGTATCAACATCTCATGGATTCTCTGGACCTGCCAATCATTTTTTAGGGATAATGTGGTGGAGACTAGTGTCCTTTCCTCCCGTTAATACATCATTGATAATGTGGGGATTGTATTCTGGATGCTCCTTCAGCAACTGTTATGTATTGACTTTGAAAATGCTCATCCATCTCATCTTGGTCTCAGTGAGACCTCTTTTTGACCTCACTCCTAAAGTCTATTTCTCCTTTTGTTAACTGCAGGTAAAAATAGTTTGTCTTGTGACATACTACCTTAAAAATGAAGGTTCTTTATTGGTTTCTGTTGTTCCATGAAGAATATTTAACATCCATGGAATCATTCAATTGGACAAAAGGTTCTTGATTGTGGAAAAAAGTTCTTCACATGTTCTTCAAATTTTCTTGGGTTCCTTGGGGAACCAAAAGTGGTTCTTCTACAGCACTGCTGCAAAAACAGAGCTTATAGTAGTAAAGGGAGACCCTATTGTATTAAAGGGAGTCCCAGGTTAAGACTTGTATGGCCTTATGTAATGTAAATGATGTTACTGCAATATGTAGTAGAAAGACTTACGTTATTTAAACAGTCCACATTGTTTCATACATATTTAGGACCATGGGGGATGCCATTATGAAGTGAAATGGTTGCACTCAGTAAGCTACTGCCGCTACCTGTTGCTATGTTTACTGCAACACAACTCGGAAAATAAAATACTGATACGATGACCACAGCTACTGAAAGAGCTTACAGGTGTTGATGGATATAAGCATAAAGCTTAAACCAAATGCCATACCATCGATTTTCCCCACAAGGAGTCTAAGCACACCTGGATAATGAGTGAAATCTGCGCCGAGAAACTCCTTCAGTGGCTGCAGCATCATAACAAGCGTCGGCATGTTTACATCCTGCAAGGATGGCATCTAGCTTTCTTGCCTCTGTCATTTGTAAGCTCTTTCAGTAGCTGTGGTCTACTAAAAGCCTCAAAGGCATCAGGGCTAAAGTGGAGAGAACAAAGACGTGGATCTTTAACAAGTTCATTTGTCCACAGGCATCCATTCTTTTCTCCTCTTCTTATCGCTAAGAAAGCAGTGAAGACTTACATCGCTTCTCTTGTTGCCTTTTGACTGAAAATTACAAGCAAAACCGACGCAATGTGGCATCGTATCAGTATTTTGTTTCCCGAGTTGTGTTGTGGTAAAAATAGCAACAGGTAGCGCCAGTAGCTCACCAATTGCAGCCATTTTAGGTCATTGAAATAATGGCGCCTCCCATACTCCAAAATATGTATAAAACGATATGAATTTTTTTAAATAATGTAAGTATTTCATGGGTTTTCTATTTCATATTTCAGTAAGAGACATCATTTATGTTATATTAAGCCATACAAGTTTTAAAGGAGTAGTTTGCTTCCAGTAAATTTACAGTTTAAATATTTCAAACCATCTTGTCTAGCTCTGCGTGAACTCTGTGTATTCCGGTTTTATGACAGTGAGGTTAGGTCGAAAACTCCCATCTCATTTTTTCCTCCAACTTCAAAATCATCCTACGTAGCTGCAGAAGTACCGACCCAGTGTAAGTAAACATGCAGAAGGTCAAAGGCCCTTTACAAAAAAGATAAAACAGCAATGTAGGATGATTTTGAAGTTGGAGGAGAAAATGAGATGGAAGTTTTTCGACCTACCCTAACTTTCATGACCCGAAATACACAGAGTTCAAACTCAGGGGCAGCATTGAAGTCCATTATATGGAGAGAAATCCTGAAATGTTTTCCTACATTATCTGTAAATTTTTGTTCTGGAAGTGAACTACTCCTTTAATACCTGGGGTTCAGATTACATGCATATAGTTTAAAATACACTATACTGTATAAAATGTATTTACAATCATGTATATAAGTTACATGTGTTATGCAATGGTTACTATAGTAGTGACGTATTTTCATTTTTTTACAGCAATGGTGATTCCAGAGGGCAATAAGACTGCAGTGGGTGGTAAACAAGCCTCTCTGGCCTGTCGTTACGGCCTGCCAGAGAAAGTCAAGACGGTGTTATGGAAGAAGATTGTAAATAAAGCAGAATCCCGTGAAGTTGCATCTTTTGCAAAGCAGAGTGACCCTGTAATTGAAGAAGAGTTTGTGGACCGTGCAAGCCTGAGCCCTTCCCTATCTGACACACAGCTAACGTTATGGCCGGTCCGACCTGAAGATGAGGCCTGCTACACCTGTGAGTTCCAAGTGTACCCAGACAGCACTAAGAGTGCCACAAGTTGCCTTACTATATTTGGTAAGTTCACAGTTGCAGTGAAATCTTGATTAGCTGGACGATGCTAATTTTCGTCAAGTTGGCTGATGATGATATTCAGGGCCAATATTTGATATACTTGTCTTGATACTTGCGCTGCTAGTTGTTAGGATGACGTAAAACTTTAAAAGTTACATTTTAGGCTGGTCTGGCAGTGCTTGTCAGTATCAAAATGACTGAGACCAATCAAATAAAAGAAGATAACACACAGTTACAGTTTAGACATGAATTCCAGTGCAATGCTTCAGCTGTCCAGTGATGCAAACTACTCAACTTTTTTGTCATACTTAACAATTTCAAACATTGGCTGAATGAGGAAACACTTTATTTTTATAGTCCACTTTAGACAGTTAGCTAACTTTGTGACTAGATGTCAACTAGCAGTCACTATAGTGTTAGTAGACTTTCTGCTTAATATCAGCTTTATTTGATGATGCTTCAATAGACATTCTACTACTGTAGCAACTTTGTGTCAACTTATTCTACTAACTTTAACCCTAACAATACTATACAAGATGTTTGACTCTAAACTGAGTGAAAGACAAATCCAGTTTGGTGTATTCAGCTGGTAGGGCTGTAGCACAGAGTGGTAGAGAGGGCAGGACAAGGCTAAACACACACAGGACTGGAGAAAATGAGGACAACAGACAGAGAGAGAGTGATATGAAAGAAACTGATTGTGGGAGGGTGAGACTGTGAGATCTATGATTTATTCAGACTGTGGCCAAAGTGAATGACTGTGTCACTGTTCCACTAACACAGTGCTTCTCTCTATGTGCTGCTCTCATTCTCCTGCCTTGTCTCTCAGATTGATGTTCACTTCGTGCCTCGTTGCTCTGTACTGTTGTATTTGTTCAGAATAGGATGCAGCCACCAACAGATACTGTATCACTGTATTTCTAATGCTTTGTTCATACAAGGAAGTCAGTGGGGTCCAAAACAGCATTTTGTTTAATCATATTCGCTCATCTCTTATTCATACCAATTTTCGATTGTTCTGTAGGGGTCATGGTTTTGTAAGAATGTGAAATGCTTGTTCTCCATTGGAATGCCAAGTGTATACCTCTTTTTTGGGCCAATGCTGTGGTTTGAATAGGCATCTCTGTAGCTTTGAACTACTGACGAAAATATGTGGGCTGCAGACTCTCAGAGATGGCATGCAGATCTGTTGATGTACAAAGCCAACTCTTGCTTTTCAAGCCAACACAAATGGTTATCATTCAGTAGAGTCAATGCATGATTATGTGTTGGGGTCAAGAGGTCAAAGTTTGGCTGGTTAGCATGGCTCCATAGGCTCTTGCTGGTAGATGCTGTTATCAAGTTTTTACAGGGATAGTTTACTCAAAAATGAAAATTCTGTCAGTAATTACTCATCCTCATCCTCGAGTTTTTCGTCCGTCTTCAGAACACAAATTAAGATATTTTTGATGAGTCTTTTTGAAATCTGTTTGATCATGCATCGACAGCTGACACGTTCAAGGTCCAGAAAGGTAGTAAGGACATTGTTAAAATAGTTCATGTGACATCAGTGGTTCAACCGTAATGTTATGAAGCTACAAGAATACTTTTTGTGTGCAAAGAAAACAAAAATAACAACTTAGAAAAACTGTTTAAAATTAATTTCTGCACTATTATCTAATGTTTGCCATTACAGGTAATAAACATTGTGGCCAAATTTTATATTTTAAATCATATTTTTACAAGGTCATCCTAAAAATTTGGAAAAAGGGAGCACCGTTTGTTCACTACCCCCACTTACAATTTCTGTTTGGGTGGATTAAATGAAGTATGGTTTATCATACTTAGCTAAACGGTCACGTCATGATTAAATAAGTAAGGAAAAATAAAGATAAATAAATAAAAAATGATCCAACAGAATCTGTTCTGAAAAGAATCTGAAACTTGTGCTTATTTGCAATACTGTAACAATATTTTGCACACTTAATATTGATTTTTTGAAATAATTTGTACATTTGCAGTCTGACTTTAGAGGAACGACTTTATGCTAGTGCCAAAATGAAAAAAAAAAAAAAAAAAAATATATATATATATATATATATATATATATAATTTTTTTTTTTTAATGCACCCTAACCTTCACTGATGGACATTCACATGTAGCTGTGTATTCTGACTACATACATTGCCCTCCAAAAGTTTGGAAACACCCCTGGCACAGTGTGGTTTTGGTTTGACGATATCAGCATAAATCCTTATCATTTTTGGTGCAAATACATTATCATTGTTGACATTATCATTGAAGACCAGCAATAATAATTTTCATTTTGATTACATAATTATGACAGTATATACATGTCAAAGTCAGACATGCCCCTTTGCCAGCTGTGATGCCTGGTTACTGGTTTAAACTTGGCCCAGGTTTTTAAAAGGTTTTTGGGTCAGCACACCTTAATAGCTTCAACAATTGATTGACAATTAAATTTAGAATACAATGAATTTAGGCCCAGATTGTGCAGAGCTGTAATAGCTGCTAATGGTGGATATTTTGATGAATTAAAAATTTTCGTTTTTTCTATGTATAAACTGTTCATGTAATAAAATATGTTTTCTTAGTGTGTGTTGTCCTTTATCAGTGCAAAATTATCACAAATTAAAAAGGATCCATGCCAATATTGTCCAAAACCCCACTTTTCTAGAGCGTTTCCGAACTATTGGAGAGCAGTGTATACCCCTAGATTAAACTCTCTATGAGAAAGACGCAAAACAGCTATATCCTGTATCATTTACAGTTCTGCCCAAACCTCAAGTAAGCTACAAGACCACATCTCCAGGAGTGATCGAGGCTAACTGTACTGCCGTGGCCCGGCCACAAGCCGAAATAGTGTGGAATGTGGAGGGGAATAACCGGACCATTGGCCCACCTGTGACCACCGCTATCCAGCAGAATGACGGGACGACTCTGGTCATCAGCACCTTGACCATCCAGGCTGGACTTCTGAAGGATGTCTCTGTCAAATGTCTCGTTCATCATAAAGGACTGGAGACTGCCATTGCTGTTTCCATGAACACTAAAAGTGAGTGTGAACTATTTGACATATAACAACCTGTTTCATCTGAATTATTAGAGAGAGTAAACAATAGTCATGACTGTTTTTGGCCACCGTTACAAGTGGACCAATAGGGGGAAGTTAAGATGATTGAACAAAATCTATGAAATGTGATCTCATTTTCATGGTGAGATATTATTTGTCATAATCATGATGATCCTTGGTGAACCACAAAAGTTATAGTGAAATATGAAATTTTGAAAGATCCCAGCACTATGTCAAACTCATACATCTCTGATTGCATGTCTAATTCTTGTATGGTTGTAATTTGAGCGGTATGTATGAACTGTGGTTTACAGCGTGACATGCAGCTCTGGTATGTCAGGTTTTTGGGCTCATCATTCAGTGTTTTTCCTGGCCCTCGCTCTGTCTTATGTTTTGGACAGAATGCAGAGTGACGCCCTGGAAAACAAATCTTTAAAGCCAAGAAAATACTAAAAGGATGGAAAGGGAGCAGAGAGATCCTGATCACAAAGGGCTGCACAGCCTGATAAAGGCCTAAGTCAGGGGTGGGGAATGTTGATCCTGTAGGTCCACTGTTCTGAGTCTAGCTCCAACCGTGAAAAAAAATACCTACCTTTATATCCTGAAGACCTCGGTTAGCTTGTTCAGGTGTGTCTGATTACGGTTGGAGCTAAACTCTGCAGGATCAATGTTCCTCACCCCTGGCCTAAGGCTGTCAGTAGCATGCGGGATTGTTATATATCAGAGTTTAAATGCATTACATGCATTCCTTGATTTTTGTTTGTCTCTCTATGTAATGTACAGTTACTTATACATATGTTCCCTGTTTAATTTGACCTTTGGCTGTATCTCTGTTTGAAACTAGAGAACTTTTCATCAGCAGTAACAGTGTTTCTTCAACTATGGGAAAATAAACTCATTGTTGAAGGGTGAAGTTAAAGTCAAACGGTTATATACACCTTGCAGAAGCTGCAAAATGTAAATTATTTTACCAGAATAAGAAGGGTCATACAAAATGGATGTTATTTTTATATTTAGTACTGACCTGAAGGTATTTCACATAAAAGACATTTACATATAGTCCACAAGAGAAAATAATAGTTGAATTTATAAGAAGTTTACATATGTCACACCCCAGGACTGTTTGAGTTGGTTTCTCCCTCATGTGCCCATATTTGGTTTTTCCTGTGTCCTGATCATCGTATGTCTTAATTAGTCTCTCGTTTTCAACCCTGTGCTCCTTTTGTGGCTTGCCTGGTGTGGATTTCATTTTTACTTTTGTGCACGTTAACCATGACAACATACACTTGATTCTTAATACTGTGTTGTTATGTGATCCGCAACTGCATATTTTTTTTTTAAAAGTGATAGTTGTTCATGAGTCCCTTGTTTGTCCTGAACAGTTAAACTGCCCGTTGTTCCTCAGAAAAATCCTCCAGGTCTCACAGAGTCTTTTATTTTTCAGCAATTTTTATTTTTCTGCATTTTTGTGTATTTTAACCCTTTCCAACAATGACTGTATGATTTTGAGATCCATCTTTTCACACTGAGGACAAGTGAGGGACTCATATGCAACTATTACAGAAGGTTGAAAGTTTACGATGCATTGGTGACACTTTTTGAATTTGAAGATCAGGGTAAATTTAACATTTTGTCTTCATGTAAGTATCTTCTGTAGCTTCTGAAGGGTAGTAATAAATGGGGAAAAATATGATATTTAGGCAAAATAAGAAAAATGCACACATCTTCATTCTGTTCAAAAGTTTACACCCCCAGCTCTTAATGCATTGTTTTTCCTTTTAAGCATCAGTGAGCATTTGAACCTTCTGTAATAGTTGCATACGAGTCCTTCAGTTGTCCTCAGTGTGAAAAGGTGGATCTCAGAATAATAGCTATTGTTGGAAAGGGTTCAAATACACAAAAATGCTGAAAAAAAAAAAAAATTGTGGGATCTGAAGGATTTTTCTGATGAACAGCGCAGTTTAAATGTTCAGGACAAACAAGGGACTCATGAACAACTATCACTAAACAAAACAAAACAGCTGTGGATCATTCAGGAAAAAATTAAACAGTATTAAGAATCAAGTGTATGTAAAGTTTTGAATGGGGTATTTTTTATAAATTCAACTATTATTTTCTCTTGTGAACTATATGTAAACGTCTTTTATGTGAAATATCTTTTTCAGGTTAGCAGTAAATAAAAAAAATAGCATGGATTTTGTATGATCTCTCTTATTTTGGTAAAATAATTAACATTTTGCAGATTCTGCAAGGTATATGTAAAAAATTGTCTTAAACTGTACATGAATGAATGGAGATTTTCCAGCAAATTGTCATCTCAAATCTTCAGTGTTTTTTGAACAAATTAGCAGATTTTGTCTTGCTAAGGCTAATTTCATAGTAAGCACAAACTATATCTTAAATACACAAAATTAGTTATTATTTCAATACTTTTACAATTTGAAAAAAAGTGTAAATTATTTTAAGGCTGGTTTAAACCATAAAAATTCATTACTTAAAATAAAATAAACTTTTTTATTTTGTTTCAGATACTTTCTTAAGTTCCCAGCTCTCTTTGAACTCAGTGAATAAAAAATAGTTTTACAAAATGTCAAAAAATGTCAACTCAACACCTCCATATAACATGATTTTTTTTTTTTTTTTTTTAAATCATGACATCAACACAAAAGCTGAAGAAACGTGATGAAATATTCAGAAACCATTCCAAAGTGAAATGGTAACTGAAGACAAATGCTCTAAATCAGTCTAATCTGTGGTTTTCTGTTTCTCTCACTAGTTGGCACGGCGCTCGCTATCCTGATCTCTGTCACTACTGTAGCGTTTCTTCTAGTCCTTTGCCTCTGTTTCTGTTTGTGGAAGTGTGTCCTGCGTAAGGATGGTGAGTATTTAACAAGCAATTCAAAAGATTAATGAGAACAATCTAAAATTAATCTGAAGCTGATCAAAATGTTACATCAAATTCATACAAAGTAACATACAAATATTTAAAGGGAGACAAATTTCTGTCATCACAAAGCCAACTCATTTGTCTCAGCATGCAAAGATCTATATCTTAGAGCTCTCAGACGTTAGTCACGACACATTCACGCTGTTGTGATTAGCAACAATGTCCTCCTCATTAATGTTGCTTGAATTTTCTATAGTGAACAGCGCTAGATGTTTTTTTGGCTTTTTCCCCCTGAGTGAAACTTGTCATAAAGTTAGTGATAACAGACTCCGCCCATATAAAGGGACGATATGATTGGTCAGTTTTCCTGTCATTTGAAATTACTCTCTCATTGACTTACTATTGCTTGGCCTTCTGTAATTACATAGCTCGACCACCAATCACAGAGCCGTGTGTATGTTTGTGTTGTTCACATGTTCTACATGAGCAGAGCCTGAAGAGCATCAACTACCAAGAAGAGGCAGAGAAGAAAGAGAGACAGACAGTTAAATGTAGGTGTCTAAGCCTCATCCTGTGACATATTTCTGCTTATCTGAGACCTGAACTGTACTTCCTTCAACACATATTCTTCCGATATTGGTCAAGTTCTTATTTCTTGCGTGTGTACAATTACAGCTACAGTTACCTCTTTGCTCGGTCATGTCTCCACAGAGTGAATCATTTTGATTGCGACAGACGACAAGCTTCAGTTCTCTTTTCAATACAGATGTGCTGAGACACCGGTGAAGATGAAAATCTCTTGTCATCATATTTCCTGCCTTTCCAGCCAAAGAAACCAGTGACACGTCTCTACATGAGGAAAGATGCTACATTTGGAAGAATTTGTAAATCCATCACTAATATGAAGGTTTTATCTTGGTACAGAGGGTAGTTTAAACTTAGTATTTGTCTGTTTTAATACCCATTTGAAGGACAATAAAAAACATCTCAAAACTTCTTAACTTTTTGAATTCTTGAAAAAAAATTAGCTGTTTACTCAAAGAAAGTGTATGAAAGCTTCATTATGTAATAATCATTGTAAGTAATTGAAATGTTACAGTGAACTTCATTATATTGCAGAAGAAAACATTCTATCGTATCTTTTTGGTTTTCTGATACTTATATTATGATTGAATATTTTCCTTTATAGTTTATAATCTTGATTTTGCTCTGTCCTTTCATTTTTAAGGTGGACATTCGCACTGCCGATGAAAGGATGTAAGTCCAGTGAGGTAGACTGAGCACTACACAGTTGTTTTTCACTCTAGGCTTTTTATACTTTTTGAAAATCATTAAATATCTTTTAGCTCATTCTATTGTATTGTTAAATGTCTAGGCAGACTGAACTAGAGATATAGAGCCTAACTAGAACTATGCAATTGTTCGTCAGCCCAGAAAATATGATGAGAAAAGCGGTCATGACCAGCTTGTCAAAGCATTCACTATATCAGTGGAAATGCATTATCTTCAGTCTGGTGTGGAATTAAATGGCTGACAAACATTGTGGATCAGCAGGTTCTTTGATCTTTGTATTAAGTCGGTGTAATGATAACAACTGATAAACTGAAAGAGTTGTTATTATTTGGTCCTATGTATGTTTAATGATTTGTCATATTCCTGAGGATGTGAGAGTAATAGGCCACACTTAGAATAAATTAATTCACTCTAAATTCTTTATGCAAGTAATGTATGAAATAAAGTACATTGTTTTCCTAGTGTAATATATGGATGCTGTATTTATTGTGTGCTTCAAGCTGGAAATTATAAATGATATTGACTTGTATACAAGTACATAGTGCTTTTCCATTTCCATGCTTCGATTTTATTGAATCTATTATAAAACTGATCAAATTCTGTTCAATTAAATTACATTGATATGGGTTGTACAACACATGCTTTGTCATGTAGAGGTTTATTCTATTGGTTTATTGCTGTTTTTAAATTGTTAAAGGGGTCATCCGATGCCCATTTTCCACAAGTTGATATGATTCTAATGATTAAAATTTCTCAATGGTAGTGTAAAACAACACCCTTTCTACCATGCCAAAAACAGCTCTGTTCACATTTCAGTGCATGTCCCTTTAAATGCTAATGATCTCTGTTCACCCCGCCCCTCTTTTTTCATGGGGTTTCAAGCGATTCTTTCAGAGACTGTAAACTTTAGCCACATTTAGCCGCAGAACTTGCTAACTGGCACATTGCTAGGAAAGGTGGTTTGCAAAGATTAATAAAAAAACCTTATACTCACTTCTTCTATAGGTGAAGCTGGATCACGAACAATTTGCACGAACATAGGCGCATTCAGGCAGATCGGGGGGTGCGTTGCCTTCAAAAACAGAAGTGATACTCTGCATCTTTAGCAGCTCAGATGCTGGGAGTAAATGACAACTGCTGTGTTCATTATTACATCCAACAACAAAACACTTCAGTCGCTTAGGAGACATTCTTAACTTTCCCTGCTCCAGCCTCAAAACAATGGCGGACTGTTTACAGCTCACTCAGGTCTGGTCTAAGGTAAGACAGCCGTGTCAGTCAACTATCATGGGAGCGGCCTTGGTCTGTGTAACGTCATACAGCCAAGAATCTGAGAATGGCTTGATTTGAAAAAGGGGTTATAATTTATAGGGATTTAGAAAAAAAAAAAAAAAAACACTGAGTGGATTTTTATCATTATAGGGTGTTTGTGTACACACACTGCCAACACACATTTATGTTCAAACAACATGTAAAAGTGAATTTTGCATCCGATGACCCCTTTTAGGTCACAGTATTAATGGTTAAATATTAAAAAAGTTCAGTACATGCAGTTTTTTTATTTATGGAATGTTTTGTTTTCCACATTCTTGATACACATGTGATTACTTGTGTGACGTTCTGACAGGAAAAAACTTATTTTTCTTTTGTCCTTGCTCTATTGATCTTAAGGCTGGAATACACTACACAACTTTTAAATGCTGAAGAGATTTTTAAAACACTAGGCATCATACACTTACCGACTTTGTAAATAGTGACAGAGGAAAACTGACCATCATATACTAGCAGACTTTGAAGTTTTGATCACAACAAACTCAGAAACGTGCACCTTGTTGCTAGGAGACGCATGAAAACAACAATGTGTTCTAAAATCAGCTGAAAATATCAAACATATGTTTGATATCCTTTGACTGGATGGAATCAAAGTCTGAAGCTAAAAAATCGGAGTCTGTGACCATATACACTACATGAATTTCTATGGAATTTGTCAACTCAGATCTGCAGACTGTCTCTGACTTTCGGCAACTAGCGTCAACTTCTCCAGACTGTAAATCAGCTGAAAATCGGGGCAAAAATCGTGTAGTGTACTCCAGGCTTAATTTTCAATGAGAATGTGCTAGTCTCACAAAAAACAAGTTCCCTTTCGAGGAACTTGAACTGCGTCCTCTAGGGGTACTATGGCGCTATGGGGAACGCCATCTCCGTGACCCGTGTCTGAAGCCTATATACAAAAATGACAACAGTGTTGGCTGACGACAGCTTATGACGTCACTTCCGGCGTGACTCGTCGCTGCCAGTGCGTCACTACCAGTGTGACCACAGTATAAAAGGACACCGGTAGAACACAACATTCTCTTCTTCGTCTTCACTGTTCTTTTGTCTGTAACTAAGCACAAATTGAGTGCATGTTCCCTCACCAGAGGTTTTAAGGACGGCTCGCGTGTGACGATGCGTTGTAAAGAGCAAGTGTTTCTGCTCTTGAGGGAGTTTATTGCGCTCATTTTATTCTTTGCTTGTCTCTTGCGAGAGGCAAGCACACTCTGATACCTGCACCTTTCATACGGCTCATGGGCTGTGCATGTATGGTGAGGAGTAAGCGAAAATCAGCTCTTGAGTGACTTGAATGAGATCGTCGCATTCATTGCTTGATGCGAGAGACAGGCACGCTCTCATACCCGCTTTCACAAGCTCATGGGCTGTGTGTGTGTGGTGAAGAGCTGTGCATCTGAGGAAGCTGAATATATGCTGCGCGTTGCGGTTGTGGTGTTAATTTTCTGCCAATACTCGGGTTTATGGACAGAAAATAAAAAGGGGACTTCCTTAGTATAGCCATCTGAGGGTGGTTATAGTTCAGCCATGGTCTTCGGTCCTCCTACCAGGTAAATATCATTTATTTTTCGCAGGATGCTCCTGAACATCCCTGGCTGGATACGCGTGCCTTAGAGGCCACCTGACTGAGACACTCCGTCTGCGTCCTGCCCTGGGGGGCTTCCTGTTTCAGAGTATCCACCCAATCATCGTACAGACCTAACCTCATACCGTCTTGATGGTCTTGTGAGTCGGCTTGACAGAACGTTTTTTTTTTACCAACATGTGAGTGGAAGGTGTTTCTGCGGGAACCCTTCTGAGTGCTCTGAGGAGCATTGATTACGAATCTAGGCCCTTGTTCTTGAGGTTCTGCGGGCCTTGCTAGAACGGGGCCATGCTTTCTATCGAGATAGTAAGCACAGGTCTGCTTGGGTTGGTAGTGGCTTATGCCCCCTCAAGAGAATACCCACAACATAGCCCGAGGGCTGGGGATGCTGCTGCTCTCTATGCAGCCATACTGAGTTGAAACGGATTCGTCTCTCCTGAAATGTCTGATATCCTGTGATCAGATCGCATTCCAAGGCCTCTTTGGCAGGGCATGTTGATGCTCCCCTCGCTGTGGGAGGATCTCTTAGAGCTTGTCACCCCTGGGCGGATCAGGTGTTCCACCTGTCTCTCGGGAGTTAGAAGCCTGTCCCGAAGCACTGGCCTCTCACGTTGGTCAAGTGTATTGGCTCCATGGCAGTATTATCAGACAGCTAGCTGCGGCTAATTGTCTGTTTGGCGTAGCAATGCTCCCCTCACCTTGAAGGCTGGCTCTGAGCATTGCCCCAACCGAGCAACTAAGGTTCGCCCTTATTGCCTTCCCCTTGAAGCCTTGTTTGGAATGCCTAGCAGTGCTCCCCTCATTCTGAAGGTCATCTGCTAGCACGTTTCTATAAGCAGTATTACTAAAATCCATGTTATGGTAAGGCCCACACGAACCTTTGGGCACTTTCTTAAATCCATGTATATGGTAAGTGCGCACACGAACCTTTGGGCACTTTTCTAAAAGCCACATTGTGGTATGGAATGCACCTACATTTTGCGTCCATTCTAAAGTCCAGTATGGTAGGGATTCACACGCTTATGGCTCATACCCTTCTTGAGTTGGTTCAGACCCCGGCCACCTTGGGTCCCACTCCTTGTGAGCATCTGCCAGGCTAAATACGCGGTAATACGCGCACTCTCTATATATGGGTTAAACACTCAAATCTTGTGCCCATTCTCTGAGTTGGTTGTCCCCGGTCACCTTGGGCCCCACTCTACTTACGCATCCTTGAGCAGGGGGTTGCTACCTATGTTCTGTAGGACAGTTCCTGAGGGACGTATGCAGAGCCTGCGGTAGCCCCCTGGGTGACAGGCCAAACCTAGCCAAAACTCTAGGCACTTGGCCATATACCCTTAAAGGAATATCTTCTGATTTCAAGCTTCGAGCTCTACCCCGGGTCCAGCATTTCTGACCCCTTTCAGACAAGTCTTTGTGTATGCAGCTCAGGCTTTTGGCCAAAGGGGATAATGTCACTGACAGCCGTCACTACGTCTCAGGGGCAACTCCTTTAAGCTTGAGGGAGTTGGTACTTTGTGCTCGCCTCCATGAAGGCATGCATTCCCCTCAGCATGGCAGTGTGGGTATAACCATTCCCCATAGCGACCCCTAGAGGACGCAGTTCAAATTCCTCGAAAGGAAATGTCTCAGGTTATGTATGTAACCCTGGTTCCCTGAGAAGGGAATGAGACACTGCGTCCTCTAGTCTCGTCGCCATGCTTCGGACGTAAGCTTCAGACGAAGAAGCGAATGTTGTGTTCCACCGGTGTCCTTTTATACTGTGGTTGCACCGGTAGTGACGCACTGGCAGTGACGAGTCGCACCGGAAGTGACGTCATAGGCTGTCAATGGCCAACACTGTTGTCGTTTTTGTATGTAGGCTTCAGACACGGGTCACGGAGATGGCGTTCCCCATAGCGACCCCTAGAGGACGCAGTGTCTCGTTCCCTTCTCAGGGAACCAGGGTTACATACG
>JAHKKF010516919.1:0-16783 GCA_019740295.1 Labeo calbasu | reverse complement strand
AGACATGACGAGGCTCTAGGAGGTCAGACGAGACGTGACAGGGCTCTGGGAGGTCAGACGAGGCATGACGAGGCTCTGGACGGTCAGACGAGGCGTGATGGGGCTCTTGGCAGTCAGACGAGGCGTGACGAGGCTCTAGGAGGTCAGACGAGTTGTGACGAGGCTCTGGGAGGTCAGACGAGATGTGACTAGATTCTGTAAGAACGGCTGAGATGTGACTGAGATGTGGCTCCTGAGAAACTGCTGCAACTTGACTTGGCTCATGAACATCAGCTGTGGCTTGACCTGACTCGCGAAGACCAGCTGCGATTTGACTTGACACAGAAAACATAGCTGTAACTTGACTTGACCCAGGAAACAAAGCTGTGACTTGACTTGACTCAGGAAACACAGCTTTGACTTTGCTTGACTCAGGAACAACAGCTGTAACTTGACTTGACTTAGAAAGAGCAGCTCCGACTTGACGTGACTCAGGAAACACAGCTATAATTTGACTTGACACAAGAACAACAGCTCTGACTTTGCTTGACTCAGGAAACACAGCTGTAACTTGACTTGACTTAGGAAGAGCAGCTCTAACTTGACTTGACTCAGGAAACACAGCTATGACGTTACAGAGGGCTGTTGTCGCCGCCATTTTGTGAACGGCTCTGCTGTAGCTGCCATTAAGTGAGCGCACTCCGGCGCGGCCGCCATTTCACAAGCGGCTTTGCACACCGGAGTAACGATCGGCAAACTAGAATGTCCCGGGGCTTGTAGTTGACTAAACCTCGTGTCCGCCATTACTCCGTTGTCGTGCACAATAAAGCAAAGTCCATAAATGCAGCGAGTGATGAACGCAGACCCTCGCATCTAAGTTTAGATCGTAGTGGTTGGTTAACCCCATCACAAAAAAAACTATTAATAAACAGGGATCCAACAGTGGCAAACAGGTATAACAGAGCAAGACACAATAGTAATCCGTGACAGGAGAAGGTCTATCAGCAATAAACATTATCCAAGGGACGAGGCAAACAAGTAATCCGAATAGGCAGGCTAGAGTTCATGCAAGGGGCAATCAGAGTACACATGAGAGGAAGTCCAGGGCTTAAATAGAGTCTCTGATTGTACGCAGGTGATCAGCGCAATGGCTGATGGGGAATGTAGTCCGGGGTTTGGTGCAACAGTCAGTGTGGTGCAATGTGAATGTCAATGGAGTGAGAGGGTGACATCTGGTGGTGAGCGGACTGAAGGTCACCAGCCAGATTTGTGACAAAAATAAAATAAAATAACTGTAAATCAAATCCAGCTTATCTTTATATCTAATATTTACATCTATTATTATTATTATTATTATTAATAATAATAATAATAATAATAATAATAATAATTATTATTATTATAATTATTATTATTATTATTATGTTTAAAAAAAGGGTTGCCCCCCCAAAAAATATAATTACAAGCAACTCTGTGTTTTGTAAATAATATAATGTACATATACTTAAAATAATTGTGTTGTAAACACAAATTGTAAAACAATATAAATGCATAAAAAGCGTTTTAAGTTCAAAAATGTTGTTTAGTACCGTAGCTTGTCACCCACTACGACTAACACGGCGACACACACACAAGCCTGTGCGTGTACTGATATTAGGCTAATATTGTAGACCTACCGATGTGTTGGGTTTTGCTCAATATGAAGTTAAGTGGCAGATCAGTGAGCTTGTTGCAGTTGAATATCTAGATAAGAGACGTCCTCAGTCCCAGAAAAAAATTAAAATACTACGTGGAGGACATAAAATAATTCAATAATTATAATATGATCGCATGGTGTACACAGATCTATCCTTACAAGCACAATTTTGGCTGTATTATTTGTGTCCCCTTCAAAAATTGCTCTTGAGAAATTTTATGTTTATTGTCCCCCCTACTGTTAGATGAAATTTATGCCCTTGCCAGATATACACTCAGAGATGAACCTGAACAAGGTAAATACGTACAGAAGACACATCAAAGCAAAGAAGTGGCATCACAGCAAAAGACAGAGAAAGCTAGGACCATGCATGAAGAACCAAGCGGGAGTCCCCTAGAGGAGCAACTTGCTGGAGAACAACCAAAGCAACAACAGAGGCCTGCTGAGAGCACCCCTGAGGATCAACATCAAGTGGGTGAGATGATTGGAGTTGACCCCTCAGGAGCAGTTCCCAATTTAGGTGATGTAACAGTCCAAGAGATGGAAACCAGGATCCGAGTGAATTAGAGAGTGTCGCAATCAAGGACAGGAGGAGACTCAAGCATGTGAGACGAAGTAAGGATGGATCAGAACATTGAGCTTGTGAACCAGGCCCTGGTTAACATCGCAAAGGAATATCCTTTGGAATAGGATAACCATCACTGAGCTCAACACACTTGAGTATGCAGCAGCTGCAGTCATTGCAGATGAGATGAGGGATACTCCCAAGGGGGTAAGAAAAGAACCGCTGTGGAAGAGAAGGCTTGAGCAGAAGGTCGACCAACATCGCAGGATTCTTTCCATCTTGAGCTTAAGTTAGGAGTCGCCAGCAGGCAGCAGGCAGCAGGCATATCCATAAACAGATCAGTCACATACTCAGATTGGCAAGAATGGACTACAGTAAACTTGAGGAGATCACCCAGGACATCAAGATGAAGCTATAAGTGAGGGCTCAGCAGTGGTAAAGGTACAAAGAACGTCAGCAACAGTTTTACCAGAACAAGCTGTTTAGAGAGGACACCAAGAAGTTTTACCAGCTTCTGAACAAACAGCAAGATGCCATCCCTGAACCACCTTCACAACCAGCTGTCGAGACATTCTGGTGCTGCATCCTTGAGGATAATGTTAAACACAACAACGGATCATTGTGGATCAAGGACAAGGAGAAAGCATACCAAAGAGTAACACCGCAAGCATGGGCTGAGCTTACCCTCACTGATATGCTCAAAGTCATCAAACGAGCACAGAACTGGAAATCCCCTGGTCCAGACAAGCTGCAAAACTTCTGGCTCAAGAGTTTCAATGCTCTACATCAGCACCTGACAAGAGCAATGAAGTTCTGCAAGACCCAAGATCCATCCCTGAGTGGATGACGACTGGAGTCACATTCCTTCTATACAAGAGCAAGGTTCCCAGAAATCCTAAGACCTACCATCTGTTTAACATTATCCTGCCTGCTGACAGTCTGCAAGCTTCTTACAACAGCTGTGTCCAAGAAGGTATATGACCATTTGTTGACAAACAACATCCTCCCAGATGAACAGAAGGGCTGCAGGTAGGAATGTAAAGATCAACTCTTCATTAGCAAGATGGTAACTGAAGACACCAAGAAACGCATGAAGAACTTGAGCATGGCCTGGATTGATTACAAGAAGGCATTCAATAGTATCCCTCACTCATGGATCTTGGAAGCTCTAAAGATCTATCGAGTGTGTCCATCATCATTCAGTTCACTGAAGCGTCATTAAAGGAATTGAAAACAGAAATGCACCTTTTCCACCAGAAAGGCAGCATCATGACAGGATCAACTGGCATCAAACAAGGAATCTTCCAAGGCGACTCACTGTCTCCCTTGCTATTCTGCCTTAGTCTCATAATTCTCTTGAACATGCTGAACAGGCAAGGTATTGGATATGCAATGGGCGACAAGAATATTGTGACCCATCTGTTGTATATGGACGACCTCAAGATCTTCGGTAGAGATGAGAAGCAGCTCAGGCAGGCAATGCACATCATCAAGATGTTCAGTGATGATATCCAAATGGAGTTTGGACAAGTCAAATGTGCAGCTATTGTTTTCAAGAGAGGCGTATTAGTCAGAAGCCACAACATCAAGCTGAGCAGAGGTTCGTCCATCAAGAACCTTGAGCAGGACAAAATGTATAAGTATCTGGGCATTGACGAGGGTGATGGTATTCAGCACAATGAAATGAAGAGTAAAATCACTAAGGAATACTACCGCTGAGTCCGCCTGGCACTTAGGAGCAAGATCAATGCCAAGAATGAGATCAGTGCTATCAACAATTTAGCTGTCCCTGTCCCCACATACAGCTTTGGCATGGTGGACTGGAGAGTAGAGGAGATCAGGAAGATGGACAGAAAGACGAGGAAATTGCTAACGATGCACGGCATGCACCACCCGAAAGCAGACACTAACCGACTAACAAGAGATGCGACGTTGGCCACAGGCTTATTGAGTCTACGTACAACATCTCCATTGTCAGCCTTGGCAAATACATTGAGCGAGGTAGCGATAAGCTCATGAAGATGGTGAAGAAACACAAAGTCAGCAAAACCAAGTACTCCCTGATGAAAACGACAAATGAGATCCAAACACACTATGGTCTTCCCAGGCAAGAGGATCATCCAGAGAGCACTAAAATCATGAGTGGAAAGCCGAGAGGGAGTTCTCTGGATGAAGGCCGAGCACAGAAAATATCAAAGAAGATCGGATCAAGTGTGTGAAGAAGAAAGCTCTACATGGCAAGTTCTTCAAATATGTGAATGAGCCATTTGGCTACGAAGTTCCGGCCTGATAGGAGAAACTGAGAGCCTGACCATCACAGCCCAGGATCAAACACGTAATACCAGGTACCATGAACGCAAGATTCTTCACTTGCAGGTCAACAGTAGATGTAGAATGTGTGGAGTAACTGAGGAAACAGTCAGTTATGTAATTTCCGGTTGCTCCACACTCGCTGGTACAGACTATAAGTAGTGACATAACAAGGTCGCAAGCTATATCCATTGGATGATTTGCAAAGAAACTGATGTTGAAGTGCCCAACAAGAGGTATGAGAATGTCCCACAATCAGTAGTGAACACCAACGACTGTACCATCATGTGGGACAAGAGTGTGTTTACTGACTTGACCATCAGTGCAAACCGCCCAGACATTATTGTCCACAACAAGAAGGATAAGATGTGTCTGCTCGTTGATATCACAATACCAGTAGACCATAATGTAGTGGAGAAAGAGAACGACAAGCTCATTAAGTACAAGAGCCTTGGAATCGACATCAGCAGATCCAGATAGTGCCAGTTGTAATAGGAGCCCTGGGATGCATTAAGAAAGGTTTCCAAACGATATCTGGACCATATGCCAGGGAACCCAAGTGCCTTTGAAGCTCAGAAGATCGTGCTTTTTGGGACTGCACACATCCTACGCAAAGTATTCTCTTAGAGAGGAACTCCCAATAATAATAAAAATAATAATAATAATCTACCTACTATCTATCTATCTATCTATCTATCTATCTATCTATCTATCTATCTATCTATCATCAAAATAGATATATTCTCAAATTATTATTATTATTATTATTATTATTATTATTATTATTATTATTTTATGATAGTGGTTTTGCTCAGTGTCTCAATATTGTCTACAATATTGTTTTTTTTTAAGCTAAAGCCTAATTGTTTAGATAGCCGTTGTTATCTGTATTTCCTTCTGCCATGTGATTTTAAATTTCCCAGATACATTTGAGTGTGCTTGCATTTTTTTTTTTTTGTCATTCAGTAATTATTTAAACAATGTGACATGGACTGTATACAACCAGTTATGCTTATTCTTCCATAAAAATTGCAGTGATTATTCTTATGATTCAAAGGCGAAATTAGCATTGTGAACTAAAGCAGTATGATCAAAAGTTTTACAAAGTGCTACAGTATCCCTTTTAGGAAGTTTTCTCTCTAAGTTTATGCCTTAGTCTGTCATTTTGCAACTATATTAACTAACCTTGAAGAGACAGCTATCAACACTAGTTCATTAGCAGCTCTGCACTGATTCAGGCCACACAGAACTCTATAGTCTTTTGCGTATGTGGTATCCGACTCAGAGAGTTGTGTTATAATGAGTGCGAGTGAGAAGACGAAGTGTGAGTCGAGGAAAGAACTTCATGTATGAATCCCAATTATCTGCAGCACACATTAGAAATGCTGTAACCAATACTTTGCTGGAGTTTGCTAATTGCTGCGCATCACATATTTTGACCGTCCTTTTCAAACAACAGCACATATATGCAGTGGTGGATGAATATAAATCCTGTACTTGAGTTGTACAAGTACAAATATCCTGATGAAATATGATTTCAGGTCAAAAGTACTTTCGTAGATGGAGGTCAAAATGACAATTTTCACCTGAGATTCAGAGTTAAATTACAGGGGGTAAAAATGACTTCAGAAAGATTGCAGCATCATTATGTTATTTTTACACAGAGATTGGTAGGTCTGTTAGTAAAATCTGTTGACTTTAGCAATCTGTTTTGCATTATGTGCCAGTGGTGACGGTTCAAAAATGGGAAAAATGCACTTCTTGCCTTTTTTCCCCCAAAGTTTGCATGGCTATAAGTCAAGGCGTATTAATGGTATCTTACCATTAGAAATCAAATGCATACAATTTCCCTCTATAGAGTGTTTTCACGACGTGTCAACAATCAGCCAAATTGGTGGCACTGAATGTAAACAAACTGAACCAGGATTTCCAGGGCAAGAATCTTGACAACATTTGTGTTTGTTCTTATCATTTCTGGTCAGGTATGTGAAATATTATATATCTTGGGAATATATTTGCTAAAAAATATTGTGTCCTTTCCTTTTCCTTTTACTAAGTCCTTCTCTAAATTATTTAGTAGCGTCCGCACGTTTTTTCCATGGTTTAGACAGCAAATTAGCAAAACACGTCAGTAGTACATTAATTGGGCAATCAATTTGTTTGGCTGTTGTTTACATCCAAGTATCGCCAGTATGGCCATGCATCCAGGTAACTGACGAATTTGTGGCGTAATTGCAAACCCTCTATTAATACAATTTTATACGTGAGAGGAGGCAATGCCTCCATTCGCGATATAATTGGATATGACTGGTTATGATCGGCTGTGATTGGATCATGCAAATAAATCCCACCTCTTGTGTTTGTGCACATTCCACATTCGCAAATCAGTCTGAATGAACAATATAATGGTGTTAATGGGAAGACTAGTTAAAAAGGCAAGTAAACAACTCACACAGTTAGATATAACCACTTTGTTATGTCAAGTTAATAAGACTTAAAATGGCATGAAAACATGATCTGTGGGAATTATCAGCTTGGTGAAATTTAAAGTAGCCTAAATCTTTGTATCTGTGACCAATATTTACCGAACTTTGATAACTGATGGTCTGAAATATTCAAAAATAGTTAACTAATAAAAATAATAGCTGAACATTAGGGGAGAGTGGAGATGAAAGTAACAAATCTATTTTCTCAGAGCCCAGACTATATTTGCTTTCCAAGCTATGACAACACATTCAGCAAGCAACCCTTAACGGAGCTGATAAATATCACATGATTTCGTCATTGTTTCCCGCCGTTGGGTCCGGAAAGCAGTTTTCGAATACAATAAGTGAATTTTGGAAGCGGTAATTTGTTTCAAATTAGTTGTGTTGTTTCTCGTTTCAGGTGTCACAGTGATGATCAATCTACATGTTATTTAGTGCTGTAATACATCCTGAAGTTTGACTTTTTAGAGTTTTTCAGTATAGAAGTAAATCGGATTTAAATGTCAGGAGTTCCTGTCGTGTTACTTTTGTCCCCCTACAGTGATAACAAGTGTTTCTTTTGTCCCGCAGCATGCTAATTTGGTGACTTTCTGTGTCTTGCATCATTTATTAAAACATTTATTATAAATGTTGTATTACACCAAAAGAATATGCCAAGAGTGAGGGACAGAAAGGGGTCTGATTCAGCCACATGTTCATGAGAGGGCGTTTCTGGACATAAGCCTATCTGTCAGGAATATCAGTCTTAGGGCTGTTGCTACATCGCATTTACCTTAGTCATATTTAGGATTTAGCCATACCTTAGCTTTTCGACCTCCACTTATGAATTTGCAGTGTTTCCAGATGTTTTTATGCACGTTTTGAATTTATGCATACAAACAACTGGATGGAAACATGAATAGGCCTACTGTTACATTATGTTGAGAATTTACATTATAATAATTTAATTTTCATATTGTTCATTCTGTTAAAAAATGTTTTATAAAAATAAGTTGAATAAATAAATAAATCATTTTAACAAATTCTTTTACATAAGTTTGTACACTCAACATTTGATGAAACTTAAAATATAATCACTTTTTGCAAAGATTAAGGACAAAATATTTTTGCAGTTACATATTAACAAGGTCATAGTCATGTATATTTAATAAAAACAAGAGTAACACAAAAAATCTAGCTTGTATTGTTATGTTACTTTTCACCCACCTGTGTGTTACTTTCGTCCCAACCAACGGGGTCGAAAGTAACAATGTGCAACTCATGTTCAAACTGAAATTATACTGATGTCTTTCTACATTTTTACAAAATACCACCTGGTATTAATAGACCACACTTCTGAGTTATAGGCCACAGCAAAAATATATCTCCGTCTACAACTTTATCTTTTTAATGTTTTTCTGAAAAATGGTACTTTCGTCCCCGCTCTCCCCTAGAACACAAATAAAATATACTAATTGTAACCCTGGACCAAAATCAGTCATAAGGGTCAATGTTTTGAAACTGATATGTATACATCATATGAAAGCTGAATAAATAAGCTTTCGATTGATATATGGGTTGCTAGGATAGGACAATATTTGACAATCCAAGATACAAGTATTTGAAAATCTGGAATCTGAGGGCGCACACAAATCTAAATATTGAGAAAATTACCTTTAAAGTTGTCCAAATGAAGTTCTTAGCCATGCATATTACTAATCAAAAATAAAGTTTTGAAATATTTACAGTAGGAAATTTATAAAATATCTTCATGGAACATTATCTGTACTTAATATCCTAATGATTTTTGGCATAAAAGAAAAATCGATACCCATACAATGCATTTTTGGCTACTGCTACAAATATACCAGTGCTATTTCCTGGGTCACAATTAAATTGTGACTGCCTTGAGTTATTATTTTGGACATTCATACTTGGCTTTATTAGATAGACTATTGATTACATTTTTTATGTTAGTATTGTTTATTTAACCAGGAAAATGTGACATGAATTTACATTTTATTAAAAATAAAAAAAATATCACTGTGTTGGATTTATTTCAATAGTGCTGTCATAATATTGTCTTTTGTGTAATTATTGCGTATTAATCTGATGTGAACAATGTGAGAGTTTTGCAAACCTAATGAGTGAGACTGTGTACATTGATTGGATTATGTTTCTTTCATTAGGTCAGAGCTGCTAATGGACATCTATTCATGAGTGTTCACTATTCCGAATGATCTAAAGACTGTGATTAATGTCTTGGGTAATACTGGGTCATTTCCGTAAAAGGATTTCAGCTTTGAAGGTTTTCTACATGCTTTCAATTCTTGAAGAAAGAAAAAAAAGTCCTTCTTACAGTCTTTCTCCATTAAGTCTTGGTTATTCCAGAACTGCTGGCAGCTGTCACTCAAACACCTCCCACACCAAACGCCTGTGGAGATTAATGAGACGCTGTCAGACGTCGGTGTTCACATAAAGAAGAAATTAAATGTTGCCTCTGCAGCGCTAATAACGTGACCTCTCTGAGATGATGACCTCTCTGATGATGACTGCAGCACCAATTACCACTCAGAAGGTATCCAGAAATGTGCAGCAGATGATTTACATGCATCTCGTTAGTTGTGAAACTGTGTTAGATAAGATAATGAAGAGCCAGGTGATGGTATAACTCTGAAAATGCAAATTGGCATTTTGCATGTCTTTTTTTTGTTTGATTGTTTGTTTAAAAAACAACCCTGCTGTATTAGATTAGACCAGATGGATGTCCTACCAGTAAGCATTTTGTCTGATATTTGATGCATTTTTTCTCAAATATTGCAAAAAATTGAGGCATTTAAAACATTGTGTGTTGTTTTGCAGTGAAAATAATACTAATAAAATTCACGTGTTCTTATTGTTAGTAACAATACGATTAGAATTACCTGTGAATATTTTTTTGTGCATAATTGTTGATTTTGTGGTCTATGTCACACATGCACATGACAAATGGTTTCACCAGCATAGAAACACTCATAATTCTGCATCTCTCTTTTTCTTAAAAAATAAATAAATTACAAAATAATACAAGAATTCGAGCTGCCACAAATAATGCTGTTTGATTTCACAGTAAATTGCATATGAATAAACATTAAAAGACAACTGCGGGTAAATAATAAAAAACACCATTCCCAAGCAAGACCTGGAGAAATTTCAACAGTGTAAAGGTTACTCAGCTTCATGCTTACAAATCATTGTTCATTAAGATCCTGTCTAGCCATTCACATCCCAAAAGTAAAGTTCATCCCAGTCTATTCGCTGTCAAGCCATAGATGATTATATTAATGAGCCAGTTGCTTTAGGTTTTATTCTGTCATTTGTTTGTACGATAAATTTGCTGTTTAGTGCGATTCCACCGCCATCATTAATAAGAACCACTACCATTTCCCTATTAGTCACATTAGAAGTGCGTTACTAGTCTGCAGCTTCTCCTCCTGGCCAGCAGAGGAAGCTTCTTCCCAAATGCCCAGAATTTTTAATAACTGAGAAGACTTAGTAATTCTCCCCTCTTATATTGGTTATATCAAAATCAGGCCAAATTCATCCAGCAGTTCTGAGATATCCATTAGCAGCCCCATTCATCTTATAGGTGCTTCTTCAATGGTTCATGAAGTGTGTGATTTGAAAACTGCCAAAAAGCATCCTCTGCCAAATCAGCTGAGTTTGCGAGTAAAGAGATTGTGAGTCCACCCAAAAATTGACTTCATAACTTGCTTATGTTGTATGTTTGAACACAGAAAGTGATATTTGAAGATGTTGTTCATGAAATCAAACTCCAGGGGGTTAATGCAAGCCTTCCTTTATGAAAAAAAAAATATGTAAATATATTGGAAATACGACCATTTCCATATATGGGATACTAGTGCTTATCTTTTTCAATATACTGCAATATATTCGTGGACCATGTATGGCTTTATATTAGTATATATATATATATATATATATACACACACACATATACATATATACATATATGTGACCCTGGACCACAAAACCGGTCCTAAGTAGCATGAGTATATTTATAGCAATAATCAACAATACATTGTATGGGTCAAAATTATCGATTTTTTCTTTTATGCCAAAAACCATTCTGATATTAAGTAAAGATCATGTTCCATGAAGATATTTTGTACATTCCCTACCATAAATATATCAACACCAAATTTTTGTTTAGTAATATGCATTGCTAACAACTTCATTTGGACAACTTTAAAGGCGATTTTCTCAATAGATTATTTTCAGATTTTTAAGTAGTTGTATCTCAGCCAAATAATGTCCTATCCTAACAAACCACACATCAATGGAAAACTTATTTATTCAGCTTTCAGAAAAAATGACACTTATGAATAATTTTGTGGTCCAGGGTCACATATAGCAATGAAGACAAAAATGACTTTTTCACACACACACACACACACACACACACACACACACACACACACACACACACAAAAAAAAAAAATATATTGAAACATGTTTTAGTGAAATATGTGAAATATAATTTCACAAGATTTTTTTTTTTTTTATTTCTTATTTCAAGAGTTAATACTTGTGTTAACATAAATCCTAACACATCTGATATATAAGAAATATGTAAGAAAGAGTTGTTTACACAATGGATATTAAACGTTTTTGGATAATCATCTTGTTAAACTCATGCCTACATGGTGGGTGGAAAATGACATTTGACATTTATAGTTTAACTGCTTTATGTACTATATATACAGTAAATACAAATACATGGATATATATCACAATATACAGTATCTTTCTCATAACTGAATACATATACTGTACAAACATGTTCCCACAGAACTTGAAGAAATTCATCTTGATAATGTCAGAATTTTTTGATAGAATGGTATGTAATGAATTAGGTTCAACAGGTGTCAGCTGTTACACAGTTAGATAACACCAATTTAGGCCAATCAGTTATCAAGCAATGTTTCATTTTCACATTAGCTCTTAGCTCTCTCTTAGTTAAAAGGTCACATTAGCAATTTAAGAAAAAACACAAGTAAAGCACGTTCAGGTCAAAGCCTCTGAATGACTTTTGGTCCCAAATTTTATCAGTTTACTGGTAGTTCACTGTATGAAAAATTTTTGGGTGTAATGTGTAAACACTTTACGGTTTTTTGCTATCCTCACTTACATAAATTAACTAGTGTCCTGGAATATATCTGGTTTCTGAATAATTTTTGGTTTGACTGCATGGTACATATAAGACAAAATTTATTTATGACAGCGGCTATTTGCACTAAGCAATTAAATGCTATTTACACTAAGTGAAAATAGCATATGTTCTTAGCGATAGATGCTATTTACACTATGTGCAAATAGCAATGGATTCTACTTACACTATGGTAAAATAACAGACTTTTCTGCAATTTATACTTCTTATTGCAAATAGTAGCAATTATCTGCACCTTACTATTGCAGTACATTATAAGTATGCAATAATAACTTATTAAGTGCAAATTATAATTTTAATTCAAATTATTAAATAGACGCCACCTTATTGGGACAATAAAGCCCTACACCTACCCTAACCCTCCCCAGTACTTTCTTTTCAACGTATCGATTATTTCCTTCATTTTTATTGAAAATAAATGCTTTTCCGACATGATATGAGATTTAAAAAGGGAGAAAAACAGTTTGTGAAACTCAGGGTGATTGTGTCAAAAAGAGTACAGCATGCGACTGATGCTGTTGACTAACAATTGTCTTTTGTAGTGTTGACTAGTTCAATCACCGGTCGTTCAGTGTAGTTAATGTACATAGCCTCTGCCAACAAGGCGGGCTATTTGCACTTAGTGTAAATAGACACTCAGTATTTTATTACCTGTACATTTATATATTATGACGCATATTACCGAATATAAAATGGCATACGTTTTGATATATAAGTAACAATATTGTCACATTTTTCAGTATATGAAAAGCATCAATTCCTTATGTATTATTCAATATATTAGAATATATTAACAATATATTATTCATTTCTATTTTCAATATACAATAAATGATTAAATATACTGACTGTTAATATATAAGAAAATATATGTTTTTGTGTAAGGGTTCTGAAGTGCTAAAGTCACTTTGCATGATAAACAGAGTCAAATTTGAGTGCTTATTCTCTTTCAAATCATTCATGCATGCTCATGCCCAAATCAAATAAGGTGGCATTTTAGTTTCAAACATGAGCTGGTGAATCAGGTAACTTTGTAAAATGTGTCGTGAGAGTCTTGCGCTCTGTTCCACTCAGTTACGCTGCATCCAGCTGCTTTCTAATGTAGGCGCGTGTGCTGTGTGAACATCTCATTATTCATTCATTCTCTGCTGCTCTGTGGCTGGCGAGGTTTGGAGCGGCGTTGACTTTGAGCTCGCCAAAACATGAAAGGTGGCATTTCAAGCTTGAATTACTCAGATAGTAGGGAAATTCCTTGTCACGGAGTTTACTTTTTGGCATGTAGGCATGAATAATAGTGTTTTTATTTGATGAAATAATCTAAATATTTATGAAATGTCTTATACTACAATCTAGTTTACACAGGAAGGTGTTCTTTAGGGAATTTGGCAGTGTGAGCACATAAGTATGACTATGCATTAATCATAGCAGGTTCTCACTGATGAGAACACTAATTTTTTTGAATATGGGCCTGTCTTTCTCCTGAGAGATAAGTTCGCTTTCAGCCAAACTACCCGCTGGATGTCTTTGAGGATGCATTCCTTACTCTTGCTGTCTTTCATATTTGGTCTGATATGCACGTGCATGCGCCAGTTTTGAATTGTGGCATGTTTTGTTTTGGTCTCCTTATCCCTGTTATACAGCAGCTCAACATTTCCTTTCATTCTCTCTTTCTCCCTTGTGTCTTCCGCAACTGCGTAACCCCCATGAATGATGCATCCTGCTGCTTTCTGATAAGAGACCTGCTGTGGATCCAGCAGTGTGAACACGGCTAAGTTAAAATACCTGGTCGTCAGGAGCTGCTTTCATGTTTCTGGTTTCCATTTGTCTCCTTTCTCTTCAGTTTTCTCTTCAGCTTTGGACGATGAAATATTAGTGCACACGATTATTAATTAGGTTTATGGTATAACTGTGCTACAGTGGCCAGGTCTTTGTTGTAAAATAGATTTTTTTGATCTCAGATGGACCTCCTGGTCAAATAAAGGAAAACATTGAGTTTCATGTCTTATTTGATTTATTAATCTTATTATGAAGTTATTTATGGTTAGAATTACTGATCTGTTTTATTTGAAATAAATAATGCTTATGTAATCACTTTATTATTTACATCCCAAACACATTTCTTGTCTTATTTAAAATAGATGGTGAAAGTATTCTGTCATCAATCAACCTAGCAGGGGTTCACTGAGTGTTTGCAATGGAGCTTCGGGGAGTTTTTGAGAAAAGCTAATCATAAATGAAAGCATAGAAATGTAAAATTAAAGCACACACACACACACAAATAAAATAGGCTGCACAAACCATTTTATGGTGTTAAAGAAATGAAAGCACCTAAGCATATGGGTTTGGAATCACATGAATGTTAGAAAATATTAATTTTTGGTTAAACTTTTCTGAAAACATCCTTTAATGGTGTCCATTGAATTCTAAATGATCAAGATTCTCACTAAGGTTCTTGCCTCAATCAAGAATGTGCGTGCGCACACATTAACGCTCTGTTTGTTTTATTATGCGAAACAACATTTTAATATACTCATCATGTCACTCTCTTTATCTTACAGTGCACAGGTCTTCCTCAGTACTCTTAGTTACCATGGTGAAGCCTAGTCTTCCCAGCACTGCAGACCTGTATGCTGTTCCTCAAGAGAGCACACCAGTGAAGAGAAGTGTGTCTGTGGATTACATAGAGATTTAACAGTCTAACGTGTGTCATGTGGCCAGGGATGAAGAAGCCACTTGAATGAGAAGCAATACATTCGCATACAACAGAACATCAGTCCAGTAATTGAACTGATATTCTAGAGGGACCTGGAATAAGGATATCCATGATCAAAGTGTTAACGCCTGGAGAGTGCATTTGCATCAGAAATACAGTGCACTGATTCATTTGTTATTTACTACTACCTTCCTTGATTTCTAAGGCATATTGAAACACAGAGTAATGCACAGATTACATATCGTCTGGATTACATAATCAGTTCACTTGTAAATGGATTATATTATGTTTTAAAATACTCAGATTACTCTATATTTCCTATTTATTTGGAGGTATTTTTGTTTTCTTAATTTTGCGTAACGATCAACTCCTGACACATTTGAATTATTATGTGAGTTATTATTCATTGAGTCATTTAACCATACAATACTAATGCTGTTGGTTTTGTTTCTTACATTAAAATGCACAAATCCACATAATTTCGTATTTACTGTTACGGATGAGCGCTGCAAAGGAGTGGGGATCCAAATGCAGGCTTTATTAATGATGGGCACTTTCAAAGCACTGCTTCGTGAAGCTTCGAAACTTGTGAATCATTTGTTTCGAAACAGTGGTTGCGTGTATCAAACTACCAAAATCATATGATTTCAGTAAACGAGGCTTCATTACGTCATAACTGTTTCAAAACGTTTTGAAATTTCAATGGTTTGCCATTGAAGGGCGACGATCTCTGTAAACCCGTGAATTATGCGAGTTCACTGAGTTTAGAACGGCTCTATGGTTTTTATCAGATCTCGGATCAGTTTCATCAATTTGTAGACATTTTTAACGAGACATTTGTGTAATTAAAAGGGTGAGAAGTAGCTAATAGTCTGTTACTAGCCTCTATATACGAGCTCTCCATAAAACAAACAAAACAAGCCCTGCAAATTTAAAATAAAATATTTAAAAAACCACAGCGTATACAGAGACTTAATATATAATCTTATTATCTTTAAAAAGCTGTTTGCATGTTTTAGCTTGAGTTTTTGTTGCATTCACACACTTTTGACCAGCAGGCGTCAGCAGCGTGTGGCGTTTCAAGCGCTTCGAAACAGTGAATCATTTTGCGAATCAACTGCTTCAATTGATATGAAGCTTCGAAAAGGTTTGTTTCTCCCATCACTAGGCTTTATTAAACAGAGCAAACAGAAGTCAAAACAGGCAAGGTCTAACATCAGCAAACAATAACATACAGGGTGTGAGAAAAGTGATATCAAGAAAATTGGCAATGGTCAGGGCAGGCAGCAAACATTTACAAAAATACAAGGATACCATCCAGCATCAAATCACAGGCAAGGCAAGGGAAACAACGAAAACAAAGGAAACACTCAGTAATGTCTGCAGTGCTAAACAATACTTCACAATCAGAGTGTGAGAGAGTGCAACTTAAATAGTCCTCCTGATTGGAAACAGGTGAGTCGGTAATCAGTTCCTTGGGAGAGGATTATGGGAGATGCAGTCTTTGTAATCCACACTCAAATGCTAAACCGACTGAAGTAATGTCTTATTTTGTCTTTTTTTGAACTAGTCTTTAGTTTGAGTTGAAGCAATAGTTTGAAGTTAAGATGCCTTAATGATTTTTTTGTTGTACTTCTCAAGACATTCATTATGCACTGGAGTGGTGTGGATTATTGTGATGTTTTTATCACCTGTTTGGATTCTCATTCTGACAGCATCCATTCACTGCAGAGGACCCGTTGGTGAGCAAGTGAAATAATGCTACATTTCTCAAAATCTGATTTGATGAAGAAACAAGTTAATCTATAAATTTTGGAGCAAATTT
>JAHKKF010516917.1:8351-21201 GCA_019740295.1 Labeo calbasu | reverse complement strand
TCTTTCTAACTAATCTTTCTTTTCTTTCTTTCTTTCTTTGTTTCTTTCTAAAAAAAAAATTTTCTTTCTTACTAACTAATCTTTCTGTTTTCTTTTTTACTTTTCTTTCTTTCTTACTTTTCTTTCTTTCTAACTAATTTTTATTTTTTCTTTCTTTCTAGCTAATCTTTCTTTCTTTCTTTCTTTCTTTCTTTCTTTACTTTCTTTCTAACTAATCTTTCTTTTTCCTTTCTTTCTAACTAATGTTTCTTTCTAACTAATCTATATTTCTTTATTTCTAATTAATCTATCTATCTGTCTTTCTTTCTCGAAAAGTAATACTTTACTATCTTCATTATTATTATTTTGACCCTAAATTTAGAACTCTATCTCCTCCTAGCTTTAACTGTACAAACTCCAAACTCGGCTCAGACCTTCAGACTGTTCTGACTCAGTATGCTATCTTTTCTAACTGATTGGACTTATGTTTACCCTTATTAAAACTCGGATAATCACCCATTGACAGAATGTTCAGAACTCCCCAACTGTCAAAAATTCAAATCTAAACTCCTTGAAGCCCTAGACACAATCAAACTGCTATCTATGATTATAATCTATCATTTCTAATCTAAATTATCTAATATTTCTAATCTTTTTTTCTATTATTTCTTATCTAGAATGCTCTTGAGCTTTTTAAATGTTTGTGTCTAACTGAATGCTATTGAGCTTTTTAGATACATGTTTCTATAGTATGAAAATCTATACTGAAGTACAAAGAAAAATTATATACACATTTTTATCTGCATTATATGTATTTTTGAGCAATGTGATTTTGATTCATATTTCATTACCATGGTAGGTAATTTGTTAATTTATTAGACAATGATAGAATATATATTTTTGTCCAGCGTATTTTTCTAATGGATCATTTTGCATGTAATGGCCACACAATATTTTATCGTTATAAAAGGATCAAGAAAGCCAAAAGAAAGAGAAAAGTTATTATACTCAAAATATAATTTTATTCAGCTAATGCCCATTTGGATCGCACTTAGTCTGGAACCTCACCCTTAAGCAAGTCAAACTGGAGTAAAAAACTCAGAATTACTCACTCTTGGGATCACTGGAACACACAAGCCTTTCCACCACGTCAAGGTGGCGATCCTTGGAAAGGACATTCACTCCCCATTCATTCTTTATCTAACACACACACACGCACATGCACGCATGCTCGCACACACATACACACACACAATTTATATCTAACACATTCACACACGTGCACACAAGAAGTAGACAAAATGTCAACAGTTAAGTAATTATAGGTTATGGTTAGGGTTAAGCATTATTTTTCCTTAAAATAAAGATGTCATCTTACAGAAGTGTTGAATGTTTGATGCAGATTTTGATATATTTGATGTATCTATTCTAAAACACAATATACCGGATCATGATAGCTGTAATATGTCTGTAGAACTCCAGCTCTGACGTTTGAGTTTGCGCCGCTTATGAACACAGGATCTAGAAGAGTGTTTTTTTCTGTTGTTCCGGTGCTGATTAGCTGTGTGTATCCTTTATCTTCAAACATATTGAGAATAGGTTTGTTGCAATGAGAAAGCTGATCTTCATTGAAGTCGCCACAGATGATTAGAGGCCTTAAATCGATGATCTCCAGAGATGTCAAGAGGGCGTTCAGATGTGCCAAAAACTCTGCCAAATTATAACTTGGTGGTCTGTAGATTACAGCAAGAAGTGCTTGTTTGGGGGCTTGTATCTTCAAAACCAAATATTCCAAGTCAGTAACATTCTGCATGTACATCAGAGGACAAACCTGAAAGCTGTTCTTCACATAAATGGCCACTCCACCACCATTCTTGTTTGCCAAATGTGCATAGTTTGTGTAGGATGCATGCCTGTTGCGTTTGTACATGGTGTATCCATCCAAATGTAGATGAGCAGGAACAGCTGAGCCTGACAGGTGTGTTTCAGTGAGGCACAAAACATCAGCCAAGAGAAGCTCATGGTGGCATTTTAAATCTTCCATATGACACTCCAGTCCCTCTGTGTTATGATGGATGATTTTAAGAGCTGAATTCAGGTTGGAGTCCTGTACAATATGTAGGATGGGCTGGATACTGTGAAAATCTGCTTTTGGCATGTTCTCCAAGGAGGCACTTATTTCTGGATCACAGAAAATTTTCTTTTCATCAAAGTCATTAATGTGCAGTCCACTGAGTGATGTTGTTCTGCTGAGTGCAACGTATGCCATGCCTGATTCGAATATGTGCTTCAGAGATACAACAGCGCGATCAGCCGTCATTCCTTGCACTTTATGGATGGTACATGCGAAAGCAAGCTTCATGGGAAATTGTCTTCGAACTGTTCCTTTTCTTTTTAGTGGTTCCTCTGACCTCTCAATATAGACAATGTTGTCATCTCCACCAGGTGCTTTGTTGCGATGTTTCTGTCCAGCAGTTACATTGTCTAAATGAAGACCAATGAATTGAACATATCCATCTCGGGTATGGGTTGTTATAGTCGCGACCTTGGCAAAGGTGCCATTAACCAAACCGTCTGACACATCAATATTTCTGGTTAGCATCACTCGTGCACCAATAGCAATCTGCAGTGTGTCAATAAGGTCACAATTGTCTCCTTTAAATGGTGCCGCTTGCCTTTTCATTTCTCCTGTTCTGGGATCTTTCTTGTAATCATGTGCATCAATGTTAATGATATTTGAAAAGCGGGAGGATATGGCTTCACTGTTGTGATTGTCTACCTCTTTATTGGTTGCATAGATGTGTAATGCATCAGTGGGACACTCTTCAGGGGAGGATCTTATGACAGTTTCTAACATGCACCTGTCTGCATCAGTCAGCTTCTCGTGCTTATTTTTTACTCTCAGTCTGTTGAGCAGCTCAGCGTATGCAAGATCATCTCTCTGTCTCATGATCTGTGTCATAGTTGTCATTTGAAAATGATCTGCCCAGAAGTCCAGCACATGGTCCTCATACACACAGAGTGGTTTTGCTCTTCCCAGAGGCGGTAGCTGGAAAAAATCTCCAACAGCAAGTATAGATAATCCACCAAAAGGTTTCTGGTTTCCTTTAATCTGTTGCAGTCTCCAGTTCACATAGGCAAACAACTGTTTTGACACCATTGATATTTCATCGATAATTAAAATGTGTGCATTAGAAAGGTCTGCCCTGATTTCATCCAAGCTGTTTCCCAGGCCTTGGTATGGAGGCTTCAAGCTTCTCGGGAGTTTCAGAAGACAGTGCAGTGTTTTACCAGAGATGTTAAAGGCTGCAGTTCCTGTGAATGCTGTTAAAAGAACGGTTGGCTTGGAAATGTCAGTATGCTCTCGTATGCATGGAAGTCTGCGTAAAATCTTGGTTGCTTCTGCATAAATAGATTTGATAACGTGTGATTTACCAACTCCTGCTCCTCCATTCAAAAAATACAGAAATTGTTGTGGGTTTTCACCAGAGACACATCTTTTGCACCAGTCTCGGACTGCATAGAATATGGAAGCTTGTGTTTGATTCAAACTCTGGTACATTTTGCAAATCTGTGCATGATTTTTTTGGGGAGTTTCCACGAGTGGCATAGCTGTGTTACTGACAGAGGTAGATGCTGTGTATTCAGGAATATCGTCCTGCTCGTTCACATCATTAGGATCAGTGGGTTCACGTTCTGATATGCTCTCCAAACGGACCATCTCATTTGCTGGAGCCAATGTAGTCCATGCATCTTCAACTGGACCATTCTGTTCAAAATCCTCAATAGCCTGTTCAATAGCCTCGTTATGCTTTTCATATTTCTCACGGTTTTCATTTACAATATTGCACACACGCTGCAGTTCATCAGTTCCTGGTAGTTTTACTGAAGCAAATGCATAAAATGATTCGTATGTCTGGAATCTGGCCGACTTCAGCTGCTCATCTGAGCGATATGGCAAGTAAAGCTTTAGAAGCGTTCCATAGAACTTTTCTGGGTTTTTCTGCTGTGAAAAACGGGCAAATCTGATGACAGCAGGTTTTCCTCTTGTTCTTTTCTGTATGTGTCCCAAGTTTTTTTGAAGTGGCAAAACATTTTTACCTTTTTTCTGTCCTGCATAAACAATGCGATATTCACTTGCAAATTCAGCCATGCACATGTTCTCAAATTCAGGTCTGTTTGGTCTGGCCTTGTACTTGTCTGGCAATCCTGTCATCCACACATTCTCTATGTCATCATCCATGGTCTGCAAGCAGCTCATTGGTAAACTCATCTTTACAGCGTTGTCATCAGTAGGTATGAATATGACAGCTCGTGATGATGATTTTAATTTCAGACTGCATGTGCGAGCGACTGCCTCCTGAGCACTGACTTCTCTGTTCTTTGAATATGCATTCATGACCTGCTTCATGCACTCACGTTCAGACAGGTTATCATGGCTTGAGTCTTTTATCACTTTCTTAAGGTAATCACTCATCTCATGTTCAGCTTTTGAAATGTACGATAGAATATACATGATGCAGCTGTAGGGGTTCAGAATGAACTGTATGTCCATGTTTGCATCCCAGGCTCTTAACAGCATTGGATTATAGCCGTTCACCCAGCAGTCCTGTGGTCGTCTCTCCATAAATATCGAACTTGATGTAGAAATAGTATCGATATTTTTCTCATACTCTTCATATGTCATGTTTACTTTATGAAGTAGCTGTGTAACGCTATCAAAACTCTGAGTTGAGTCATTCAGTAGATCCCACACCTTCTGTAGCTGTTCTTTTGCAAAACTGGCATCATTTATTTCCTCTGCTTTATTCCCTTCATCAGACTGATCTGCAGGAGGAGGCCTGGGTCGGGATATCATGGTTCTAGAAATGGGTGGTTTAGGAAATCCAAACCGGCAGTGCTTCTTGTTCTTTCTACAGGATTTTGAGTGGTTACGACTGTGCATCTGTACTTCACTCACAATTCTATGTAGTTCTGGGTCTCTGTCTGGGTCTGGTAATTTGCATGAGATGTATTTATCAATGAAATCACACACATCCTGATCTTGATCTTTTTCAAACTCTGGAGCATCTTTCACCCAAAATAAGCAGTGAATGTGTGGAGAGCCACGTAGCTGGAACTCTACTCTGTAAAAAAAGTCAATTACTTCACCGATAGGTTGAGCAGGGGAATTGATCAAATCTCTCATCAAGGCTTCAACTCGTTTCTCAAACATCCTCATCGCTGTCACAGGGTTACTTCTGAGGATTTCACATTTTTTAGACCAGTCTAATTCAGCAAAGTTCACAGTTTCACCTTGTTGTGCTTTAATAGCAGTAATCACATCAGGCCATCTCATCTCAGCAGCACTAAACGTACAGAAAAATGTAGGAGTGCCCAGCTGTCTCAGCATAGCAAACAGATCACGGAGAGATTTCTCCCAGTATGCTGGAGTCCCTCTTAATGGTTGCATGAATCGTGTAGCTTCCTTATTTATTACAAGCTTTTCTAGCTCCTGTTTGTCCTGCAGCATTGAACAGTTTATTCTGCGTCCATCACGGGTCATGGGTTTTCCTTTCCGTAGTTGGATAGACATACTAGATGTGGCCATGTGCATTTCAGTTACAAACTGCGCAAAGAAGATATAGTTGGTATCCTTCGCACAACGATTGTCAATAGAGAATAGTCTGGAGTTAAAGTATCTGCTGGGGGAAACATGTTTTTCTCTTCCAGGCTCATCAAAGGTGTTCGTGCCATCTGGAAACTGCACTGGAAACGCCATAGACTCAAGTTTAGGAATTTTGAAAGTATTTACAGGAGTGTTTCTCTCTGCTGGGGCAATGCAAAATATCCCATCATCATAAGTCAACAGCTGCTGGCCGAGATCTGGGGGCTGAAGACATGTGTCCAAGGCAAGGCCTTTCGATTGATCTTCTGCAGTGTCATCGTTAGAATCATTGGGTTCATTCTCATTGCGTTCATTCTCATTGTTCTGTTCTTCAGTTATATCAATATTCATTTCCTCATCAGGAGCACTGATGTCATTTGCACACTCTTCATGCTCATTAAACATTTCCCCATCAGGAACACTGATGTCATTTGTACACTGTTCATGTTCATTAAACATTTCTTCTTCAGAGAGTTCTGCATTAATGAAGATATCTTTATATTCTGAATGGATATCTTTTAGCTTTCTTAAAGCAGACAAAACCTTTTGCATGTTCAAAGTCTGAAACTGATAGTGGCCTTGGTAACACAGACGTCTTTTCAGTTTCACTGTAAGCAGTTGTGATTCACTTCTTGGTCTGGGTAGAGAATTCACTGTTGTTTCTACTTCAGATGCAACAGAAATCACGGCACCTTTAATAGCTCTTTGCTGGCCTTTCGGGAGTGTAACAATCTTAGCAAAAGGAATGTACTTTGCAATAACGTGTCTTTCAAGAACATTCAAATCGCAGAGTTCTGGAGGAATGGTAGTGAACTGAAGTTTATTGGCTAAAGCAATGTCTGGCATCAGACCTCTCAATAGTGTGTTATGGCAGCAATGACAGATCCACTCAGTTTTCCTGTTCTCCAAGGCACATTCATCAGGGCAGTCGGAGCACACGTGAACATAGTTCCCAGTCAAGCAAACTGAAGCAACTGTCGGGTTCTTCTGATAGCGCTCACGATCACATGATTTCACTTGATTTGAGAAGAGCGCTCTGGCACAGCATGTGCAGACATAAGTTGGGCCCTGTTTTATGACGTTTCTGAAAACATTTAAGGCTCTTAACACAGTCGGGTCTTGTACTGTGTCAGGCTGGGTATTTTGTACAGTGTGTCTCTGCTGGCGCATCAGATTCATGCTTTTGTATTTGCGCTGTATGTCTTGTGCACACTGTACTGTGTGAAGTATCTTTAGGGCAGATATTTTATTTTTAGATTTGAATAAATTATATTCTTTCTGACGAGCCCTAAAATGTGCATCACAGTGATAACGTTGTTTAAAAATGTTCTTCCTTCTTTCATAGAAATTAGGAGCATGTATACATTGGTTTTTATAATGGTCCTTTTGCCTTTGCCTAAAAATTGGATCTTTGAAATATCTATCAACAAGATATTGCATATGTTGTTTCTTATATTTATCATTGCTCTTGTAATTTTGAATTATATACTTTTTTTGTCTCTCCTTGAATTGTTCATCATTCCTATAATTAAAGGTTACTTTACTCTTTTTGTCTGCTCTGTATTGTTCATTATTTTTGTACTTGTTGGTTGCATAGCTCTTTTTTTCCTCTCTGTATTGTTCATTATTTTTGTACTGGTTGGTTGCACAGCTCTTTTTTTCCTCTCTGTATTGTTCATTATTTTTGTACTTGTTGGTTGCATAGCTCTTTTTTTCCTCTCTGTATTGTTCATTATTTTTGTACTTGTTGGTTGCACAGCTCTTTTTTTCTTCTCTGTATTGTTCATTATTTTTGTACTTGTTGGTTGCACAGCTCTTTTTTTCCTCTCTGTATTGGTCATTATTTTTGTACTTGTTGGTTGCACAGCTCTTTTTTTCCTCTCTGTATTGGTCATTATTTTTGTACTTGTTGGTTGCATAGCTCTTTTTTTCCTCTCTGTATTGTTCATTATTTTTGTACTTGTTGGTTGCATAGCTCTTTTTTTCCTCTCTGTATTGTTCATTATTTTTGTACTGGTTGGTTGCACAGCTCTTTTTTTCCTCTCTGTATTGGTCATTATTTTTGTACTGGTTGGTTGCACAGCTCTTTTTTTCCTCTCTGTATTGTTCATTATTTTTGTACTGGTTGGTTGCATAGCTCTTTTGTTTCTCTTTGTATTTTTCATTATTTCTGTACTTGCTAATTACATAAGCCTTTCTTTTCTCTCTGTATTCATTAATATTTCTATATTTGTTTTTCATTGCTTGTCTGTGTTCTTCCCTGTAAAACATACTGTTCCAATACTTGTTCTTCATGGCTTGTTTACGTCTTTCCCTGGATTCATTGCTTTTTTTATAATCATAGAGTTTACGTACAGCCTGTCTTTTGTCAGATACACCTTGCCTCTGAACCATTTTTTTCTGCAATTTTTTGTAAGCCTTTCGCTTCCGAGTCTTGTTCAGTTTTTCTGTCTGCTTGTTTGTGGATTGTGAATAATTGTGATTTGGAGCTGACAATGGCAACTGATCCTGCAGCATGCCGTGAGAAAGTTCACTGAATGACAAAATTGTGTTACTGTCTTGATTCTGAGTGACAGAAGTTATAAGGTCCATTTTGTCTTGATATGTCAAGTGGGCTTGATCATTATTTGACGTGGCTCTATTAACCGTAGTCTCAGATGGTTGTTGAACCGGATCTTGGACACACTGTTGTGAGACTTCAGCAGACCTGCATTGTTCACTGTTTGACAGAGCAGAGACAGATGGTTGTACATCACGTTCGAGCTCACAGCAGTTCAGGGAGACTTCAGGACGTGCACTGCTTTCAGTTATTTGGTTAATGAACGATACAGGCAGCAGATCAAATTGTTGCTGGTCTCTCAAATCGAAACACCATTGAAACAATAGCATCAGCCTCTCGATCAGGTCTTCTAGACGGAAGAAGGTCAACATCACGGCTGTACCTGTGCTTTCTTCCTCAGGCATTCCATATGCTGATCTGCAGTGAGAGTCAAAATAACCAAACCTCCCTGAGCGATCTCTGAATACGGCGATACACGTGGTTCCACACAGCAGCAACGCGTCACTCACATCAGCTCTGAGGCACTGCAGAGTATTCTCAAGGTTTTCATACTCGCCTAGGACAGGTGAATCTTTCAGAAATCCAACTCTCTGAGCATGTTTCAGGATGTTGTAGCAGGCTGAGTTGGTCTTAACTGTGCTTGGCAGCTCATCAAAGTTTAAAAAATTAGCCACAAATTGCCGTTTGCTCTGCAGTGTTCGTTTGACACTAGTGTAAACTGCATCACCTCTCTGTAAAATGCGGTCTAATTCGAAACTTTGCAAATCATTGCGTTCATTATGGACAGCTAGGAACATTAAAGCATTGCACGTACACTGATAGCCTCTGGAGTAAATCTTGTACCTAGTATCACCTTGAAAGTGCGATGCTGTAACAGACAGAACATACGGGTTTGCATCGACGCTATGTAACACGGAGTTACCGCTACTGGAGCCACCCGAAGCTTCTTGCGTTCTGCGCTGTTTCTGAGATGCACTCCGCTTACCTTTCCTCGGCATGTTTTAACGCTGACAAATAAATGCAGTAAATATAAGAAAATGTATTGAACTGATAATTGAATACTTACAAATAAACCGGAGCTCCTTTGAGAATATGAAAACCGTGTATAAGTAAATTTGTATCTCTCTTCACTGTTTCTGAAGATTCCGCTAATGAAAGTAAAAACGCAAATGGTAGCAGTTTGCAAAAACACCTAATAAAAACACTTAAATAAATTCTTATTCTTAATATTTGTATTATAATGTATCAGTTGGACTCCAACCAAGTCAAATAAAAAACGATTATATAAAATACACTATATTTAATTGATCTATGAAAAGGAACTTACTATACCTAACAATGAATATATTTTACAGTAAATATAATAAAACAGAAACTAATATTAGTTTAGACAATTTATATCAAAGTATTTGACCAATATAGGAAATTTGACCAAAAAAAAAATCTGTCTGTAATCGATAGTTAAATGTGATATAAATAATACAGGAACTTAACTAATGCAATGCTAAACCAGATCTTGCTTGTTAAACTGTAACTTAGGTTAAAGGTTACTCATAAAATGAGAAAGTTGTAAAATGCTAACCACTGATATCACCAAACAATATTAAACTGTTTTATAAAAATACACCCAAAGATTGTGAAATCAACTATACAATATAGATGTTACAAGACTGAACTTACTAAACAGAAACTGGACTTTATTAATAAGAGCTGAATAAAAGCAATCACAAAAACTAAACAACAGCTGTCAATAAAGTGACTGTGTGTGTGTGCTTGGAGGATGATCTTCCAACGCAGTCCTAAGATCAGCAGGGCAGACTGGGAAGACTGGAGATCAGGAAGAGCAGCTGGGAAGACTGGAGATCAGGAAGAGCAACTGGAGATCAGGAAGAGCAGCTGGGAAGACTGGAGATCAGGAAGGGTTAGGATAAAAATATAAAACTGTAACTTAGGGTTGTAAAATGCTAACCACCAATATCACCAAACAATATTAGACTGGTGTATAGAATTACAATTGTGAAATCAACTATACAATATAGATGTTCCAAGACTGAACTTACTGAACAGAAACTGGGATTTATTGATAAGAGCCGATTTAAAGCAGTCAATTAAACAAACGCTAAATAAAGTTGAATAATTGATAAGACTATAGAAAATGAAAAACACTATGTAATATGAAGTTAAACAGTTGGTTATCAAACAAATGACTGTGTGTGTGTGTGTGTGTGCTTGGATGATGATCTTCCAACGCAGTCCTCAGATCAGGAAGAGCAGACTGGGGCTGGTCCCTCTTTCAGGCTGTCTGGCACTGTAAATCAATTGGTTATTGGGTTCAAAGTTTGGGTTTGTTATTTTGGTTCAAGATTTGGGTTTGTTATATTGGTTCAAGGTTTGGGTTTGTTATACGGTTCAAGAACTGGGTTTACTGGCTCTATTTTAAAGATGCGTTAGCAAGCTGCTTCAGTGCGTTTGGGTTTGTTTTGCATTGTAGAAGAGATTGCATTGTGTGCGTTTTGGTTTGCGAGCAAGCAAGCAGCAAGCAGAGCAGCGGCGTTCGGTGATCAGGCCAGATTTTTTGTCAGTTTGGGAAGAGAAAGTGAAGAAATGGCAAAGGTTTGAGAAATAAGCAGGATAAAGGTTTGAGTGAAAATGGATAAAAGGTGTTGATAGGACAGGATAGGACAGGACAGGACAGATAACACACACACACGCATGCAGAGACACATACACACAGAAGAAGAAACAAGTTAGTTACATTCTTAACACAGACAAATATGCCTATATAAAAGTACAGAAATTATTGAATTATTAAATGCTAATAAGAACTATATTGCCATTGCATGAATCATTTTTAATACAATAATAACATCAATAAGTAACTTACTTTTTTGTTATTACTGAAGATCTTAGTAATCAACAATCCCAAATTTCACTATAAATATTTGTTGTTGTTGCAAAAACCTGTTTAACAATTCTACTCACCTAGATGGACAAGACTTCCAATCCACTGTAGACAAGAGAAAAAGAAGAAAAGAGAGACAATTTAGATGTGTTCACACAGGTCAAATAAGTCCTCATGTTCACATTTATCAAACGTTTGTATTGTAATACACTCTTCTTCAAGATATATTATGTTGTCCCATAATAATTCATTAACATGCTGCAGTGATTTTAAAACTTTCTACCAATCAAAATTAAGTGAACATACAGTGCAAATGGCTTTACAAATTAGCATTACAGTCGTACTTACATGGTGAGCGTCACCAGATATGACCAATGCTGCAAACAAAAACTGAAAACAGGTGTAAAGAATTCCATTCCGTTAAAAGATAATCACAACAATGTTAAAAAGCACTATACAAAATATTACTCATTAAATAAACAGACTTTAGAAAAATCTGTTAGAAGACAAAACAAATTCATGATGATACTCAACCAATAATTTTGAGTAATTTAGTTATAGCTCTCAGTGGCGGGTGGGGGCGGGGTTAATAATCTCTGTTAATAATCTGTTACACAGAACTTTATTATATTAAATATTTATAAAAAATTATTCACACCTTCACAAAATCCAAAAAATCAGTGTAAGAGTAAAAAAAATGACAACATTATTTATAGCAAGATTATTTGATTCACAGCTTATTTAGAGTTTTGACCTCGACAACCCAACTGCATTTACCGCAAACAGTCTAAACTAAAAGATTGTTTTGGTTTAATCGGTTCAAATGAGTCATTAGTTTGCGAATCGGACGTGTCATTAGCGGACTTGTACGCATTGTGCGATTATCCCGGCAGTTAGGACATCGCACAAGGTTTGTCAACACAGAAAACATTTCATCATTGGATAGGTTTTGTTTAGTTTATTGAAAGTGTTTTTCATGTCAGCTGAATGGACGGAACGCTTTTCAGAGAAGATAAGGCAATGTAATTTTTTTTTTTTTTTTTTTTAGCACAACACCCAGCAGTAATTCAGGAAAAAAATACCCAAATGCTTCATGTGAAACTTCGGTCTTCCGATCTTTTGCCATCGTGTCAATTCTCAATTGATGTGTATTAATATGCGCGAGGGAGCGAGAGAGAGCAAGACAGTTTGAAGACAGTGAGGGAGCGCGCGCACGACCGGGCCTCTCTCTCTCTGCTCGTTCTTTCAGTAATATGCGCCCTATCGCGAGCACAGCAGTCATGTACAACACTCACCGATCAAATAAGGTCTTAGCGAGACAACAAAAATCGCTTGTGTTGTGAGAGAGACGCGTGAGTGACAGAGAGACGGAGGGAGAGCAGGGAAAGGAAATGCAGCTGAATGAATACGCTGCGTGTTTTAAATAGCATATTTTTTGTAATTCTTTTTATAACGAAACGCAATATGTGGCGGCCGGTGTTGATTCTGTGGCGCATCGCCACAAATTAGTCTATGTGTGGAAAACACTGGCTCTGGAGTTTGAAAAAAAAAAAATTTCAATTCAATAATAAAAATAAACTGCATGAAACCAGCAGAATGTGATGCATTCATCTGAATGGATGAGCAGGGCATGTGGAACTGAAGTAACTTAAAGGAACCGTATGTATCATAAAATGGCCCTGACATGTCACTAGACATTAAGAAATCATGTTCATTTCAAATACTTATATCACTGACAACAGTGGTCCGGCCAGGATATTGT
>JAHKKF010516916.1:0-12606 GCA_019740295.1 Labeo calbasu | reverse complement strand
GCCTACAAAACACTAAAGTAAATATCAAAGAAATTATACAGTTAAATAAGAAAGTAGCCAAAATAAGAACGGTAAATATTAAACAAACATTTGTTGCAGAAATTCGTAACACCCTCGCCCAACCCTTGTCCAACGGCTCATCAAGATTACCGGCCCGAGTCCGACTGGAGCCCGAGTCTTTTCTCTCTCTTTCCCATTACACTGTTGCATCCATTAAAATAGCTCAGTTTTGTTTTTAATAGGAACGAAGTTATATTTCTTTTTGTTTTTTTAATAAAGTTAATTTAGTAATATGTTTGGAACATTTTTTGTTTGTTAAATTAAGGTTTTTGCTTTTTTAAAGTAACGACCAAGCGGCCCGAGACAGGCAGTGAGCTGATCACAACTTATGTTTGATCAATTTTGCCTTCTCAAATCATCAAGACTTGCCTAAAATAAAATCTTCAAGCATATCACTATGTTATTTTAAACGTTTAACTTAGATAAATGCACGCTATTTTGCACATACAATCGTTTGTTGGAGAGTGGAAGCTAAATGCGCTTTGCAGGACATGGAGGCATCAGCGCAATCACTTGCAAAAAAATTTAAATACGCCATAATCTTTGCTCATAAAGGTAAGCGTAATATATCATCCTGAACTGTAAAGGGTCTCATTTTATTTGCGTGCACTCACAATATCAACAAAATGTTGTGCTTTTGTAAAAATAAAGAAAATAAACAAGATGCGCTTTCTGATATTCTGACATATGTCTGGTGCAGGAGCGCTGCACAAAAAATGAAACGAAACTCAGCGAATACTTGCCTTACAGTCAGTATAAATATATCTATAGAAAGCTTTAAATTATTACTTTACTACTTTAAAGTTAAAAAATTAAAATCGAAAACAAAAACTTTTTCGTTATAAAATCCGTAAAGATGCATTTCTCTCTAAAGGCGTGTCCAATGAGCAGATGGCGACTCAGGATTATCATCTTTGTGACACTGGCTCAGAAAACACTAGTTTATTAATAATTCATTCGACTATCTCCTTATTTCCCCCGACACATTCATGGTAATTAGTTTTCCCGGAGGTTTGCAAGCTTTAGCCTATTGTGTGCATTTGAATGTGGATCTCTTCCAGTAGCTGCGAAGGCACTTGCGCTCGCTGCTGCTGCCGTCGGGGCACCACTTCCGGGGGGGCATCACGTAAATAAATTATCTTCGGTAAGACAAGCATTGTATTTTTAAATGTCTATCTAGCCATGGCCCATACCCTTTCGTCAGAACGTACTAAGTTCCCTGAATGTTTTGTTAAAAGCTTTTTTTCCTCCTGCATGAATCAGTAGATGCGCGATCTGTTGCCAGATGTCCGCATACTGGGTGAACCAGTGCACTTTTGTTTCGACGCCCATATATTACTTAAACAGATTTTAGAAGCGTGCTGTGCGGTGTTGCTCTGTCGCACAATTCCAGTCTTTGCAACTGAAATGAAACTACCTCACTCATAGATTTGTCAATTCACTACAGAGTATTGGTAGATTATACAGGATTTAACATTCCGCCTGAAAACAAACATGCCAGTGGTGCCAAACCCCCTCACGAAAGATGAAAGCCGTCGTGTTTACAACTGTGACAACGGTCGCTTATCAGGATCAACTTAAACGCTGGATTTTCAAAAGTATGTGAAAATTTCAAAGTTTGTGGCACAGAATCTTTAAAATATGTCCGAGAGTTTTACACCCCGGTCTGTTATTGTGGTGATATTTCCATGCCCCTAAACATGACTAAACATCCCTGCTGAAAAAAACAGCTAAAACCAGCCTAGGCTGGTTGACTGGTTTTAGCTGGTCTCCCAGCCTGGCCAAAAAATAGAAAAAAAAAGTGGCCAAAACCCCTCTAAAACCAGCCTGCTGACCAGCCATGACCGAGTCAGGACTGGACTGGAGTTGGGAAACTCTGCACTAGTCCACTTTCACAGCCTCATTGTGTTAATAATCGTTTTCTTTTGCGACTATAGATATATATAGATGCCCAATTTGGACGTCATTCGCCATTCTATAGGTTCGCAGACCAACGGCTGTGCAGGATTGTGGCATTTGGAATATTCAGTGATTTACTATGGTAAATGACATCAAGTTGACCATTACAATATGGCGGACGACTTACATATAGCAGCCCATAGAAACAGTCTCTAATGAGGCATCTACGTATATATGCATCTATGCTTACAATGACTCCAAAAAAAAAGATTTTTTAAAATAAAAACTGACGGAGACGCAGGAAGCTTAATGGTGCTGACGTTGAAGTCTTGTTACTATGGAGTAGTTTGTTTACAACTTTATAAAAGTTTTAATTTGTGCAGATTATCATGATGAACTGAATATGTAAGTATCATATTTTGTCGTTCACAGAGCTTATTTTCTGCAATAATCCAATCCTGTTGGGTTTTTATTAAGGGAACCAGTTTGACACTAACTTATAGGTTTGCCTATAAAAATACATCATCACATAGGGATTTTATTTAAACTTAGTAGGCTCAAGGGAGGCAAGAGAGATGTTATAACTTCAACTGTGTCAGTTTTGGTCAAATTAGCCATTTGTACTCTACTTAATGTCAAATTTCATGCATTGTTTTATTTTCGTGCTATAATTTTTTTGTTCTCTTTCCTGCCCCAAAACAGAATCAAAGACTTTTACTGCAGGCAGAGACCTAGATACACTCATTACTTCAACCACAGTCAGTTCAAGGAGTTTACTGTAACCATGCTCTCTCCCTGCTGTTTTCCTGATGAGGCTGTGTGTGAACGTGTGTATGTGTGTGCATGTAAACGGCGTAAAATTTAGTTGGAAGCTGAACTGTCATGATTGCTTTAGAGAACATAACCCATAATCTGAGAAGAACCGAGTGAATCACCCTCATGCAGTATTCATGGAGCAATAATCAAGGAACAGTTCTCTCACCCATTGTCTCTACTATCTGTCATAATAAAGTAATGCGGTATAAAATGATGGTGTAAAGTGGAGATGTGATTTGGGTCAATGCGATCCTGACCTCTGGTGATTCTGAGACCCCAGGTGCATCCTCTGGAAGCAGTTTGAGTGCACATGTGCATATAAGTGTGCTATCTGCTTATGTGCCTCAGCATCTGTTTATATGTGTATATGAGTGTGTTTGTATGCACTTGGTTTTTCCAGAACAACACACCTGAGCCCTAGTTTGGTTTATGTTGTTTATCATTGCATTTTCAGGGTCAACCCCAGTTCCTGCAGGACGTAGTTCATCTCACGTCTACAGTTTTGCTCTACTCTAAAAATTTCTGTAATCTCAGATGTCATTCAGTCTCTCTTGACTTTTTTCCAGCATTAAAAGTCATACTGGTGTGTCGGATCCATGTGCCGTGGTGTTCTACATGAAATGGATGTGCCAGAGAAATTGTAACGGGTTCTTCATGAAGGTTATAGTCACCGCATGCTATACTTAGAGAATCGCTGTCTCTTCAGACGTGCATCTTTGACCAGTACGAGCCTAATTAGGTAAAAAGTCCCTGTGCACATAAAACATACTACTTCATGTTTCATAGCAGAGAGACGCAGAAGGTATGGTAATGTGAGAAAAGCTGGTGAAGAACAGCAAGATATTGTCATTATTTAAGTGACAAAGACAGAAGATATGAATTTGATGAAATAAAGGGAATGAGAGGATGGAATGAGAGAAAAAAACTGGAAAGAAAAAGACATAGTAAGAGGCATATACAGCAGCGTTTGGCTGGTTTGACTCTGCCAGTATTCTGATGTGTCAGGGGAGACCCCATCTGTCATCATTACAAAACTGTCTGCATCTCTCACGTGCAAACACATGCTACCGATATTCTTACCAAGGAAATATTCGTTCTCTACTGACTAGTTATAAAAGACATAGATATTGTCATTTCATAAAACATATAATTTTGTGAAGCATAATATTTTTGTTAATGGATAAAAATGAAGAAAATTGCAAAACCTATGGAATCCCGTTTCCACCACAAAATAAAAAAAAAAAACAAAAAAAAAAAAACAGGGTAATTGCGACTTTTAATCTCACAATTCTTCAAGTAATAAAGTCAGAATGAGAAATGAAGTCAGAAAATATGTTTATTAAGTTAATATCTCACAATTCTGAGGAAAAAATGTCAGAACTGCCTCGCAATTCAGACTTTATTACTCGAGTTTACATCTCACAGTTCGGAGAAAAAAAGTCAGAACTGTGAGTTTATGTATCGCAATTGTGTGTTCTAAAGTCAATTCTGAGAAAAAAAAATCTTTTTCCTCCTCAGAACTGGACTTTATAACCCGCAATCACTATATATTTTAAGTGATATCTTGCAATTGTGAGTACAGTTCTGAGTCGGAAATTTTTTTTTTTTTTTTTTTTTTTCAGAATTGCAAGTTCTTTTCTCACAATTCTGACTTTAGAACACATAATAGAAGACAAAAAAAGTCAGAACTGCCTCTTTATATTTCGCAATTCAGACTTCATTTATCAGAATTGTGAGTTTATATCTTGCAATTCTGACTTTATTTGTTGCAACTGCAAGTTTATATTCCGCAATTCAGATTTTATAACTCACAATTGCGAGTTTATCAAACAATTCTGAGGAAATAAAGTCATAATTGCCTGTTTATATCTCACAATTCAGACTTCATTTATCAGAACTGCAAGTTTATATCTCACAAGTGACTATTTCTTGCAATTTCAAGTTTATATCCCACAATTCTGACATTATATGTCACAATTCCGAGAAAATAGTCAGAATATCGTTTATATCTCACAATTCAGACTTCATTTCTCAGAATTGCGAGTTTACATATCCCGCAATTCTGACTTTACAACTCACAATTTTTAATTTATATCTCACAATTCTTAAAAAAAGTCAGAATTGCCTGTTTATATTTCACAATTCAGACTTCATTTATCAGAACTGTGAGTTTATATCTCGCAATCCTGACTTTATTTCTTGCAACTGCAAGTTTATATTCCACAATTCTGATTTTAAAACTCGCAACTGCAAGTTTATCTCACAATTCTCAGGGAAAAAAAAAGTCAAAATTGCCTGTTTATATCTCACAATTCAGACTTCATTTATCAGAATTGCAAGTTTATATCTCGCAATTGACTTTATTTTTCGCAATTTCAAGTTTATATCCCACAATTCTGACATTATATTTCACATTTCTGAGAAAATAGTCAGAATAACTTGTTTATATCTCACAATTCAGACTTAATTTCTCAGAATTGTGAGTTTATATCTTACAATTCTGACTTTATTTGTTGCAACTGCAAGTTTATATTCCGCAATTCAGAGTTTATCTCACAATTCTGAGGAAATAAAGTCATAATTGCCTGTTTATATCTCACAGTTCAGACTTCATTTATCAGAACTGCAAGTTTATATCTCACAATTGACGTTATTTCTCGCAATTTTGAGTTTATATCCCACAATTCTGACATTATATCTCACAATTCTGAGAAAATAGTCAGAATATCGTTTATATCTCACAATTCAGACTTCATTTCTCAGAATTGTGTTTATATATCCTGCAATTCTGACTTTACAACTCACAATTTTTAATTTATATCTCACAATTCTTAAAAAAAGTCAGAATTGCCTGTTTATATTTCACAATTCAGACTTCATTTATCAGAACTGTGAGTTTATATCTCGCAATCCTGACTTTATTTCCTGCAACTGCAAGTTTATATTCCACAATTCAGATTTTATAACTCGCAACTGCAAGTTTATCTCACAATTCTGAGGAAAAAAAAAAAAATTGCCTGATTATATCTCACAATTCAGACTTAATTTATCAGAATTGCAAGTTTATATCTCGCAATTGACTTTATTTTTCGCAATTTCAAGTTTATATCCCACAATTCTGACATTATATCTCACATTTATGAGAAAATAGTCAGAATTTCTTGTGTATATCTTACAATTCAGACTTCATTTCTCAGAATTGTGAGTTTATATATCTTGCAATTCTGAATTTTTTTTCTTGCAAGTTTTTTTATTGCGAGTTTATATCCTGCAATTCTGACTTTACAACTCACTGTTATTTTATATCTCACAATTCTTAGAAAAAAAGTCAGAATTGCCTGTTTATATCTCGCAATTCAGACTTCATTTCTTAGAATTGTGAGTTTATATCTAATTGTAAGAATTGTAAGTTTTATCATGCAAATCTGAGAAAAAAAAGTCAGCAATTTCGAGAAAAACTGTGAGATAAAAAAGTCAGAAACGGCTTCTATACAAAGCACATTGGACACATAATAATAATAATAATAATAAATACAAAAACATCAACTGACCAATGTTTTCCTGTTTAATAATGATAATTACATTTAAATATAATAATAATAATTATTATTATTATTGTTATTATTGTTTTTGTTATTATTATTATTATTATTAATAGCATTCCTATTAATTTATGATTTATCAAACCTAAGAACCAACATATTTTTGTTACATTATTTGTCTGAAAAGTGTTATGCAATGCTTTCTTATAAGAAATGCCACTTGGTTTGACATTTTATTATATGATGCAGTGAAATGTATACATTTTAAGTGTCGCTTAGGTTGGAGCCAGTGTACACTTGAAAAACAAAACGCAGCAATAAGAATTTTGCCTCTTGATTTAATAAAGTCCACCCAAACAACAAAGGTCAGCTGTCACAATCAATTTCAGAAAAAAAATATGATGCAATATCTATGCCCTCATTCACACAATGTTCTTTCACTGGCTTTGCTTCGTGTCAAAACAAAGCAATGAATGAAATCTTAAGTTAAAAATAAGCCATAGTGTGACACTCTACTTAATGAAGTCTGGCACTCGGGTTATTTAAAACAGAACTTTAATTCATTTCTTTGGAGGCTTCAGTAAACAAAAATGATTTGAGTGTCATGGGGCAATCAAAACTTCATTATACAACAACTCTGAGAACTGCCTACCAACAGTGAACACTGCAAAATTAAACTTCTAATATCTGGATATATTTACTCTGCAGCAGATGAGAAAGAAAAATCAACTGCCAGATGCTCAGTAGGGTATAACCTAAGGATGCAGTGCCTCTGTGCCAGGCTAGCACACATAAATCAAGCTGATTGACAGCAGGCCTTTTCCTTCTTATACTCTGATGCAGATAAAAGTCTGAGATGTTGGGCTGCATGTTTAATGGACAACAGAATGCAGAGGGGTATAATAAGATGCATGAAACATTGCAGACGATCCACCCAGCAGTAAGAAAAGAGAATCCTCTCATGGGGAAAGAATATTATATGTGATGTTGATATTTGGAGCTATATGATGTCAGACTGTATCTGAAAGTTTGACTAACCAGGAATCCTGACTGAATAGATCTTGCAATGCAGAGAGAAATGAAGTAAATAAAGTGTTGGAAATCAACAGTTCCGCCACGTTGAGCAATGCTTTGCCTTGTGCTCTGCTCAAAAGAAGAGAGAGCAATCTGCATAAATCACGAGCAAATCACCTACTTCCACAGCTTGAGCTGTATGCATTAGAAATTAGAAACTCCAGGAGTCAAGAGATCTGACTGTTGTAATTTAATATATTAAAGGTCAACTGAAGAATAAATAAGCTATATATATAATATATAATAAATATATATAATCATCCAAAACTGAACATTATTATTATTCATTTTATTTATTTATTGTTGTTTCTATTGCTGTTTGTGGAATTTGTGAAACTGGATTGACAGAAAGAGAAATTTAATCAGTTAATCTTTCCATGTATCTACAATCATGGCCAAACATATCGGCACCCTTGCAATTCTGAAAATGCAACCAGAAAATTGTTGCAGTTGCAAATGTTTTGGTACTCACATGTTTATTTATTTTGTTGTTTCCACACAGAATCCAAAAAATATGTCTTTTCCCAACTGCTGTTTTGATATCTCTCCACTGGTGTTCTGTGGCCATTTCAGAACTCTCCAGTGCTTTGTTTGTAACCGAGTGCTTTTTGAAGTGTGTTTCGGGTCAATGTCCTGCTGGAAGACCCATGACCTCTGGTGGAGACGCAGCTTTCTGACACTGGCCTCTACGTTGCGCCCCAAAATTCTTTGGTAATCATCAGATTTCATGATACTGTTCACACAGTCAAAGCATCCAGTGCCAGAAGCAGCAAAACAACCCCAAAACATCTTTGAACCTCCACCATATTTGACTGTAGGGACTGTGTTCTTTTCTTTGAAGGCCTCATTTCTTTTTCTGTAAACAGTGCCATGATGTCCTTTACCAAAAACCTCCACTTTTGTCTGATCTGGCCACAGTACGTTCTCCCAGAAGGATTGTGGTTTTGTCACATAAGTTTTGGCAAACTCCAGTCTTGCTTTTTTATGCCTTTGTGTCAGCGGTGGTGTCCTCCTGGGTCTCCTACCATGCAGACAGATAGTGCGAGCTGACACTGTTTTACCCTGTGTCTGCAGATCAGCTTGAATTTGTTTGGAAGTTAATCTGGGTTCTTTATTCACCATTCAAACAATCATTTGTTGTAGTTTTTCATTAATTTTGCTCCTCCGTCCGTGTCCAGGGAGGTTAGCTACAGTGCCATGGGCTGAAAACCTGTTGATGATATTGCACACAGTGGACACAGGAACATTAAGATCTCTGGAGATGGACTTATAGCCTTGAGATTGTCCATGTTTTTCCACAATTTTTTTTTTTTCTCAAATCCACAGACAACTCCTTACACTTCTTTCTTTCTCCATGCTCAGTGTGACACACAAAACAAAGGCTGAGTAACCTTTTCTCCATTTTAACTGGTTGCAAGTGTGATTACTATATTGCCCACACCTGTTACTTGCCACAGTTGCCAAATTACAGGAGCATCACATGCTTGAAAAGCAATTATTTCTTACAATTTTGACCAGGTGCCAATAATTTTGTCCAGTCCATTTCTGAGTTCTGTGTGAAATTTTAAGTTTGACTTTTGTCCTCTGTTTTTTTGTTGTTGCAGTGCAAACAAAAACAATAAGCAAGTGAATATCAAAACATGTGCAACTGGAACAATTTTCTGAGAGAAGTGTTGCATTTTCTGACAGAATTGCAAGGGTGCTGATATTTTTTGGCCATGACTGTATGTATCTGTCTGTCTCTCTTTATCTGTCTATACATCGATCCATCTATCCATCCATTCATTCATCCATCCATCCCTATAAATGAGTTTTTGAAGTTTATGTTAACAAAGTTTGCTTCTTTAAAAATTATAGTTACCAGGTTATATTTTTTGAATTTCAGTTCATTTTAATTATTTTTCCTTACATTAGAATATAGATTGCATTTGCAAATTTGCATCCTGTTCACTATACTTTTTGTATTTAAATTAAATTAAAATTTAGAAACTGAATTTCAACTGAACAGCATTCTCACTTGAAAGGGGTCATTGGATGCCCATTTTCCACAAGTTGATATGATTCGTTAGGGTCTTAATGAGAAACATACTTTGGTTAAAATTTGTCAGTTGTAGTGTAAAAAAACACAATTTTTACTTTGTCAAAATCAGCCCTTTTCAGAGCGAGCTGTTTCGGTGCATTCGCCTTTAAATGCTAATGAGCTCTGCAAACCCCGCCCATCTCTTCTGTGGGGTGACAAGCTGTAATGTAATGCTCACTCAGGGCGGGTCTAAGGTAAGACGACCGTGTCAGTCAACTATTGTGGGAGGGGCCTTGGTCGCACTTGGTCACACAGACAAGGTGCTGAGAATGGCTTGATTTAAAAAAAGGGGATATAACTTCTGAAGATTAAAAAAAATACCACTGGGTGGATTTTTGTCATTATAGGGTGGTTGTGTACACACACTGTCAACACACTTTTATGTTCAAACAGCATGTAAAAGTGAGTTTTGCATCCGATGACCCCTTAAATTTTAGAGACACACCTGTACAAATCTTGGAAAAAGACTGATCAGAACAAAATATCAGTGGAACTATTATTTATCAGTAAACATACAATTTAATTTATAAAATAAATGATGAAATAGCTATGAATACTAAAGCTATGAATATTAATCAGATCACATTGATGTTTTATGTCTCTGCCAACTGTCCAAACCAAAACTGCTGACAGAATGGAAAAAAAAAAAAAAAATTGCATTGTTTTTCTATGTAAACACGCTAGATGGACATCTTTGACCATTGTGCTCAAGTATTGCGTCTTTTGCAGCATCTTACACAAGACAGAGTTCTTAAATCAGCACTCAAGTTAAAAGAAGTTCAACATTTAAAAACGTTTTTTGAGACCTTGTGTATTTTCTTCATTTCACTGCCCACGTCTCGTTCTGTGTGAATGACCTCTTACTCTTACGTTTTCTGAACTGAGGATATCAAGAACCTTTAAACAGCATAAAATGTATGCTACAATGTTACATTTACATGAAATTTAAATTAGACTTACAGTTACAGTTACAACAGGACCATTTACACATCCATCCTTGCAGGGTTTGAACCTACAACCTTTTGGTTACCAGCCTAGATCTTCAACCAAGAGGCTACACCACTCCAAAAAAATTAAAATCTTCTATAAGGGAGCTTTAAGGGATTATTCACTCCTGAATTAATAATTTCTTGATCATTTACTCACCCCATGTCATCCAAGATGTTCATGTCTTTCTTTCTTCAGTCAAAAAAAAATTAAGGTTTTTGAGGAAAACATTCCAGGATTTTTCTCCATATAGCAGACTTCAATGGGAATCAACAGGCTGAAGGTCCAAACTGCAGTTTCAATGTATGCTCAAAGGGCTCTACACAATCCTAGTCGAGAGTCTTATCTAGCGAAACAATATGTCATTTTCTAAAAATAAATAACATTTTCTATACTTTCTTAAACCACAAATGCTGGTCTTGCATTAGCTCTGTGAAAGGTCACTTGTGGTTCGTTTTTCGTCTGTGTGCTCTGGTTCAAAAAGGAAGAGTAGGGTGAAAAACTCCATCTTATTTTCTTCTCCAACTTCAAAATTGTCCGACATCGTTGTGTTACCTTTTTTTGTAAAGGGTGTGTGACTTTATTTGCACGTTTGCTTTGTAAACACTGGGTCAGTACTTCTGGCTACGTCACACGTGACCTTTCCAATGTGACTATGTAATGCACAAGCTAGTGCGAGATGAGCATTTGTGGTTAAAGAGTATATAAATTTGTATTTGTTTTAGAAAATGACAGATTGTTTCACTAGAAAAGACCCTTATTCCTCGGCTGGGATCATGTAGAGCCCTCTGAAGCTGCATTGAAACTGCAATTTGGGCCTTCAACCTACTGATCCCCATTGAAGTCCACCATATGGAGAAAAATCCTCAGAATGTTTTCCTCAAAAACCTTAATTACTTTTTTGAATGAAGAAAGAAAGACATGAACATCTTAAATTACATACAGGTGAAAAAATATAATTAAATTTTAATTCTGGAATGAACTAATCCTTAAAATGAGCAAAGCAACAGCTGTACTCTAGTCTTTTGCTACAGTATGTACAATGTCCTCACAGAAGAAATGAGCTGGCATGCATTAATCTGTAAGAGGGGTGTTATTTCTCTTGGGTCTCATTTACACCTTCACATGTTGAGCTGAGCTGTTTCCCTCCCCATGATGCCAGGATGCAGTTACCCTGTGATTATTCCTTCCCCTTGTGTGTGAGACTGAGTCAGAGGACAGTTCCCGAGTTCAAGCTCACACTCACATACAAACACATACGCACAGCAAACTCTCACATGAGTCCAACGCAGGCACACTAATACGTACTTACAATCATAATTACACTGTGAGCAGGACAGAGCAAGTGAGAGAAAGAAGGTCGCCAAGCAACGTTGCTGCGAGTGGGCAGAGGAAAAAAAAAACTCCACTGGCATTAGCGTGGGGATTCAAGCATCCGCTTAGCGTTAGCTTCCGGCGAGACTTCAGCACCTTGTGTGGGTGTCTGATTGAGTGACTGCTTAAAACATCACACAGTGGTCATTTCATTACACTCAATGAAGGTATAAGGACTCAGTGAAAGAGATCAGTTTGTGAAAAAAATGAGTCAGACTCATCCACATATCTGCGATTGTTTATGATTAAATCAGTTTCTCAGTTCCGTTCTCTAGCTCCTTTTAACAAAACCTAAGTAATGCATCTTTGAAACCATAAGCTTATTTAATTTTATGTTATTAATAGTGACATAACAACAGGTATCTTTTAATTAATTAAAACAATCCTGAGTACTAAAATTCATTTGAAGGAGTTTAAGTAAAATTTCCAAAACGACAAATAAAGTAATTATAAACAACAAATAAAGTAAGTAATTAGGTAATGATATATATATTAAAAAAATAAAAATAAAAATAAATAAATAAAACAAACTTTTAACAGTTAGTTTGCATGATTATCATTAGGAAAATGTGTTTGGTTATAAATAAATAAATAAATAAATAAATAAATAAATAAATAAAAATGTGCCATGACAATAATACAAACAAACAAATAACTAAATAAAACTTTTGACAGTTTGCATGATTATAATTAGGAAAATGTATTTGTAAATAAATAAATAAATACCCAGAGAACTGATGACAATGCCAATTGTCATGCCATGACAATATAAAA
>JAHKKF010516915.1:13569-26922 GCA_019740295.1 Labeo calbasu | reverse complement strand
ACAGGCTTGTATTGTATTATTTATTGTATATTCGAATCAATTTCAGATACTAATTCCAGATATATGTTCATGTTTACTATTTCCTGCATAATTCCTTAGGTTAAGAAATATATTCTGTGTCGGCAAGTGCACATCCACCTGAACGACTGCAAAACATCGCTTATCCTGCTCGAAAAGACAATAAATACTGCAGATAAGATTTTAAGTAAAAATTAATTTACATACACATATCATAAAAACTAGTCCTGTGTGACTGATACGCTTAAAATCGGGTGATTTTAGGTAAGCGGTTTAGCTGTGAGTCAACGGTGCTCTCTGTCGGTAGGGAATAGTAAGATGGCGGATCGAACACTTCCGGTGGCTTCACTGCCTGACGGCCGTTTAGAACTCAATAAGCGATCCAGTCATTATATATAGATCAGTGGTATACACCCTAAAAGAAAAGATCAACACCACAAAAATCGCCAGAATTTTCCATATCCAGTTCGACCTGTTCAAATAACTCTTTAAAAGGGTAAAATCTGTGCAATATTTTAAAATATACCTCTTTTACTTAATTATTTATGAAAAACTTGTTATTGACCATCTTCTACTTAATGTTTTCATATTTAGATGACCAAAAGATTGTTGAGCATGGCACATAATTCTTCTTTAACATTTTTTTTGATATATCTATTACTGCTTTTATCTGTAACAATATTAAAATCACCAATAAATATCATCATCACAAGTCAATGTTTTTTTTTTTTTAATGGTTGTTGGTCAGCGTTAATGGGACGTGCAGAATTACGTAATAATGGAATCACTTGCATGAAAAATATCAGCATAGTCTTTTGGTTTCACAGGAATTTTAATATTTTAAGGAATTCTGAGTATGACAAAAGCAAACCATGTTCATTAAGCAACTGACTAACAGTAAATATTCCATTGTCAAACCATGACTGATTAAAAGATTTTTTTTAAATACAGGATATCTCTATTATTCCACAGAAAATACCGATGTGGTGTAAAATTGAGTATATAGATTATCTGCCAGGCCTGCTTGTGAAAACTCGCCACTTTAATTGGGATTTTAACATCAGAAAAATTAAGTTTTAAAAGAAAATGAATACCGAGCCATGGTAAATATTTTAGCCTTCGACACTTTGTAGTGACGTATTAAAGTACGCCACACTTCTGCGTCATGTTTCAATTAAAAATCAGAGGAGAGAAGACACTAGTTTGCTTGCTTTATGTGAATAGCAGCTCAACTTAATCGTAATTAAAACACGTATTTCTTTCCACTGCTGGTTTTAGAAATGCTTCTCTTTCAGGATTAAGAAAACGTGCCAAATCTGTCACCCTAATAATGCCTTACGTCACGCGATAATGCGCTGGTGCTTTCCTCCTGTTGGCGGCGCACAGCACAGCCACTCTACTGCTAGTATTTCCAAACCCGAAAATGTGCACAAATTTGATCATATGAGAAAACATCGTACAGAATGAGTGACGCAGCAGTGAATTGATAAGCGTATTGCAGGACATGTCTAGTGACGTATCCGTGCTGGAAGTGGTAACGGTCGTCGGAAGGGCGGTGTGCGCAGGCGCGGCGCTGACAGCCGCACTCTACCTGATCCGCAGAGTGTGTTTAATAATGGCCTGGAAATCCGGAGGAGCGAGCCATGCAGAGCTCGTCAACAACCTCCGCAGTGAGTTTTGCCCGTTTTGCATGGTTAAAAGAGCAAAGTCAGTCATTTTTACTTTAGAGCTTAGTAACGGAGGTTTGTTTACGTCATCGAAGTGAAGGAAAGTGCGCGTCTCTGAGCTAGCATTGCGTTACAGCTGAGGGGAAAGTGCGCTGATGCTTGTCTGGATGGCATGACTCCATCCCAGCGTTGTTCCTGCGTGGGTTATCATTTCAGACAGGCACATGGTGGCTGCTGTTTAAAACTTACAATGCGCGTCAGTGTTCTTCATTTTTGTTAGCTAACTGCTAGCAGTCTCATATGTGATCGTCACTCTCAAACCACCTAAAAATAATCTGCTCTGTTTAAACGATTGCTTTTATATATATATGTATGTTATGTTTGATTTCGGTTCATGTTTTGTGTTGCTTTAACTGAACAAGCATGTGGTTTTGTTCACATCGATGACACAGCAGCACCTGTGTTAGCATTTGCGTACTGAATCTAGTGTATATTTTCTGTCCTGCAGGAATGTACAATTTGTGTACAATAAAGAATAAGGTGCAGTTTCCTACGCGCCAGATTGTTCACGTTTGTTAAAATGTGTAGTTGTTTAATGATCGTATGTGCAGTTTTATTTGGAGTTGTTCAGTGGGCGTGGCACACCACATGCCGCTAATGTCATTGTATGATGACGTCACTCTGGACTTTATGCATCTGCAGTTTAGTACTTTGACCCTTGATATTATTAATGCTGCGTACGTTAGCCACGCAGTGAAGTCTTTGTCTATCTATTCCCTCAAATCAAACATTATTTATTTTTACTAGTCTAACAGTTGACCATTGGCCAGAGAGACTAATTATACTCATCTGGCATGTAACCCATCCTCCTGAACTCCTGGCCTTATACTGAGGTCAAGTGGTCAGTGTGCTATATTTAGTGGTGCTTGCTAAGACAAGTATTACTGTTACTGTTCCTGCTACTTAGGGTTAGTGATTTGAACAAACTGATCATTTAAACTTGTAACTTGTCCTACCTATGGAAGTCAGTTGTTACTCTCACCATTGTGTGCTGGAACATGTTTAACTCTTGGCTGTGCCAAGCAGTTTGTGCTTAGTCACTTTGGGCTACAGAAGCCATCAGGCATTTGGTTTAGTCTACTTGCTTATAGCACTTATAGATTTTGACCAATTACTAATCTGGACCCAGTTGTCTTTTAGATGGATTACTAAGCAATTTTAGACTTTTCATCCCCGATCAGCATCCAAGAGTGTTCAATAATGTGCTTAATGTGAGAGGTGTTGCAAATACCTCATGTGTTATTGCCACTATTGATTTACATTGCTTACATGCCTGCTGAAAATCCAGGTCAGAGGTTTAGCATGGCGATTGGCAGAGATGCTATGCCTATATGTAAGTATTCACTCCCATTGGACTTTTCCAAATAATTATCTGGACACAACTACATTATCTCTGTGGATGTTGGTTGGAATTTTAAAAAAGGTTAAGATAAATAATATACATTAAGGCTCAGACCTTCAGTCTATGAGTGATCACCTGATGGTCTGAAAGTGTAAACGTGTAGTATTTACTAGTGTAGTATTTGCTATTAATAGTGTGTAAGTTTTGAATACCAGGATTGCTGGCGTGCCGCAAGCTTTTGCGCATCTCCAGCATTTCCGGTACCGTACCATTAGTTTACAGTATGATGTACTGTACATGTCTAGACGAATGATCTTAAATGTCTCTTGTTATTTATCCCAACGTCTTTCATGGTAACATTAAATGATTCATTGGTTATTGCTTAGCTGCTTGCATTGTCAAATTTGTTGAAAAGGGTTTTTTTTTCAAAACGTCATTTAACATTTTATACTTGCTCACAGCTCACAGTAAGACTTGACAGAGGAAAAAAAAACATCATTTTCATCAAGTAGAGCATGGTGTTTCTCAGGAAATGCATTAACTAAAAAATGCTTACTTTGAATTTAATTTCGCTTTGAATAATAGTGTAAAAATGAGAATAAATGGCTGAGTGCAAAAATAGAAACACATTAAGCAGAGATGCACTGATTGCAATTTTCTTGGCTGATTCACGTTTTTTTTTTTTTTTTTTTGTAAGTGTGACCTGCCGATTTCAATTTTCTTTCTAAGAAGTATAATTGACAGCATATACAAACATAAAATATGTTTTTTTTTCCAATGTCAAAAAAATTACATTACATAAAAAATTATTAAACATTACAATTTCCCCAATCTGGACTAAATTACAGATATTCTCTATAAATGCATTTACACGCAAAATGCTCAATTTTAAATGCATAAATAATTTTATAAAATTAATGTTTTAAATATTTTTTAAACATACAAATAAGAAATGTTGTGAAAAATGCAATGATACTTTTAAATATGAAACCAAACCACCAGTAGATGGTGGCAAAAGACTGTTTTAATGAGTGAGTCATTTAGTCTTTATGAATGGGTTTCTGAATCATTTAAAAACATGTATTCATTATCAAAACACAGCTGCATGCAGCAGTTCTGCTGTGGCTTTGATTGGAACTATTTTCTGCAACGAAAATTAAACAGTCAAAAACGGTCAATATTGTGTCTAAAATGTAGGTGGCTTAATTTAAGCTTCTTGTTTATTGAACTACTATTGTATAATATCAGTGTCACATTGCAGACGTGTTGATATTTGGGGAATCATATTTGTCATGCAATGTTACCTAAATCATATTATAAATATATATATAATTTTTATACCGTAGTATTCATCTATATTTTCCTGTAAGTGCTGTTGCACTCATTTGTTTTAATTTCTGCACAAGTCTCACATATTCATTCAAGCTGCACAAGCTTCATCTTTCACGACATAAATACATTATCAATCACAGTAAATGTGACATCAGATCGGCTCGGAATCGGCAGACTGACCGGTTACCGGTCCGGGCTGATCATGTGAAAAAACGGCTAATTCCGATGCATGGCCGATCGATCGGTGCATCTGTGGAAAAACAAAAATAAATATTTTCAAGAATATTCATACTGCAGTGAGTTATGAGTTATGAAGCTGCAAATAGGGCTATCTATAAAGGTTCTCTTGGAACTGATAATAGAAATGCTTTATATATATATATTACAGTGGTATTAACCCATCAGTTTGAATGTGCTTGTGATTTTTGTCCAGAAAATGGGATCATTAAATCGGACCGTGTGTATGAAGTTATGTTGGCCACAGACCGTGCCCACTTCTCCAGATGTAATCCATACATGGACTCGCCACAGTCTATAGGTAAGCTCCAGTCCAGAGTTATTATTTTGTTGGCACAATGGCATCTACAGCTGTATTGTTTAAGCTTAGTGAGACAAAATTCCTAGTTTCTGTTTTTACTGCACTGCACAGCTACACCAACCACATTATTTTCCCTGTTTGTAAAATAAAAGCATTTTATTAATTCATTGGAATAGTCTTGAACTGACATTCAAGTGTACAACCACTTCTGTCCAGTCAGTGCAGATATCTTCAAGCTGATTTCAAAGCAAAGTGATGTCTTCTGCTTCTAATGTACATACAGTGTTAGACACAATGCAGAACTCCAGTGATTCTGTTGATGTGTTTTCTCTTTGGGATGAAAGTGTTTTTTTGTAATTTTGTGCAGGTTACCAAGCAACAATCAGTGCACCACATATGGTAAGTTAAACTGCTTTAGCACCATTTGTAGTAGCAGTTACTGGCCTGTTTGCGGTAGGCGCTGATGAACGCTCATTTGTGTGCTGTAGCACGCGTATGCTCTAGAGCTCCTCCATGATCACCTGTATGAAGGAGCAAAGGCTCTGGATGTGGGATCAGGCTCCGGAATCCTGTCCGTCTGCTTCGCCAGAATGGTGAGTGTCTTCGCTGCCAAACGCATATTAAATGTAGAGCAAAGGCATGCAAACAATTACCTTTGTACATAGACTGGTTAAACCGTCTGTGTGTGATATGGAGGAACAAATCTGCAAAAATAAATAAACTTATGGGAATGCCTAAAATTGAGACTGGTTTTAACTTTTTAAAGTCAATTTCATGAAAAGATAGATTGGTCTAATTTGAATCCAAAAAGGAATATTGATTGGTTAGTATTACTAGTATGACACTTGTCTAACTATTAGTTTGGTCAAATTATTTTATATGGGCATTTATTTATATATTTTACTGTTTTGTTTATTGATTTCTCTAAAAAAATGCAATTATTCATTCCTGTAATTTTATATATTTTTGTTTTTTTATTCTTTTATTTATTTAGTCCAGGAACATTTACCCTTTTTAAATTATTTTTTATTTTTACTTTTATTTTGGTGCATTTTATTATTTCTAGAATTAAATTCATACAAATAAATAAATATTCTGGCATGTAGTTCTGGTACGCCACAAGAGGGACTGCGTGCGTGGAAGACCTCTAAAGAGGAACTACACACCTGAAAAGACTTTTTCTTCTTGCACGTAATGTAATGTTAACCATATTTCTTCTGATATTGTTTCTACACACGACACAGTAGCAAAAACAGCAACAAAAGTGATCTGTACTTCCTTGGCTTTATTATAATAGCTGTACAGGCAACATGCAAATCAATTATTTAGACAATCGTTGCACCTTTTTTGCAGTGAAGTCAGGTTTGGGGGTGGCTAAAAAATCCTCAGCTACCAGTATATGCCTAAAATGATTGTTAATGCTCAACTTAATTTATTCAGTTAAGAAGATTTCCAAAATTACAGGCACTGTTGCTGAAACTACAGCCTTTGACAACCACACACTTCGACAACCTAATCTCTGTGGATTTACTCCGTTGAGCAAATGCTTAATAAGGCTTGTACCTCGCTGTCTGTCCACTTGTCGGAATGCCTCTCCATATTTAGTGGTATAAAATTAGCCCAATCCTCTGAGTAACAGCTACAACAGGTCTGTTTACATATGGAAGCTGGTGACTCTTCGTTGGTTTGTTTAGCATGTGCATCCAAACAATTACAGGCTACAGCGCCTCCAATTTTTTTTATATGCAAAAACTGAGTACTTCCTTTAAAGTTTCTGACATGGGCAGTAGGTCCTGCAGTGGGGAAAAATATTCAAGTAAAAATAAATTCTGTTATTGGATATGGATGTTGAATGAAGTTAATTCAGGGCTGCGTTTTCTGAAAATCATGCATTTACTTCTGCAGGTTTGGACCTCCATAGCGCGACAGTAGTTTAATGTGTGTGTATTACAGTGGATGTCTTGTGGTTTTTTACAGGTTGGGCCAAAGGGGAAGGTGATTGGCATTGATCATATAAAGGAGCTTGTGGAGGATTCTATAACTAATGTAAAGAAAGATGACCCTAGTTTGATCTCTTCAGGGAGAGTCAAGCTCATTGGTTGGTCTGCTTACCCATCTTTGGTCTTTGGCAGTTGTTTGTGACTGTTATACATTTTGTGTTTTGTAATGTATACAGTTTTTTTTAGGTAATGCAGCAAAAGTTAAATTCTGGCTGATATTGATTGGCCAACAGTCAGTACTATTTATATATACAGTTGCAATCAAAATTATTCCCCCCCCCTCAGAGACTGCAGTACTTTACAAATACAAGCTTTTCTGAAGATCCAAGATTTAATCAAAATTGCATCTGTAACAGTTTACTGGCATATTAAAAGTGATAATCTTAATATGCAATGTCATGTTTTTGAGTTATAGGATTTTTTGACAACACAGCTGTCATTACACAGCTGTCAACCCAACCACACAGCTGTCAACCCCTTGCAACATTGTTGTTTTTATGGTAGGGAACAAAATGGTCTTAAAACACAATTAAGCCTTTAGAAACTCTATTAAAAAACTGAATTTGCTTGGGCCATGCATGTGCTGAAGCTGAGTTGCAATATGGCAAAGTCAACAGAGCACTCACAAAAGCTATAGAGAAGAAATAGTTTTATTATATTAGGAAGTCTAAGGCTACATGAAGATTTCCAAGACATTAAAAGTTCCTAAAGACACAGCTGGCAGCCTTATTCCTTAGTTTAAAATGTGTTGTACCAGAAAACCTTTGAGGGTGTTAAACAAAAATACACAACATCATAAAATGTTTGATCAGAGCAACTGAGAAAAATCTGCAATGTACAGACAAAGACTTGCAAGATGACCCGACGAAAGGAGGAAAAACATTTCAGTGCAGTGCATAAGAAGAACACAAGACAAGTATTCTTGCTGAATACCACTCTTGACCAAGAAGAACAAAAAGACTAAAAAAAAAAGACTAAAATTCATTTGGATAGACGTGTGGAGTTCTGGAAGAAGGTTTTATGGAGTGATGTAACCAAACTGGAACTTTCTGGACCTATGGATCAACAGTATGTCTGGTGCAAAAATACTTATAAGCAGAACACCATCTACATAGTCAAACTTGGATGTTTGGCCAGTCCTGTTATGGGGGTGTTTTACTGTAGCAGGAAGTGGAAATCATGACTGTATGAAGGACATCATGGACTCTTTGAGTAGGGTGTATGTCGAACATCACCTGACCTAACAAGGAAAACTGGTCTCATTTTTATTAGATAATTCAATAATAATTCAATAATTCACATATGTGATGGACATTGGTTATGATCATTTTTGAAGGCATCTTGAGTAAATCAGCTTCATATTTAACGAGGCATATGCGAAATGCGTGAACCGGAAGCAACGAGACCGGTTTATCAGAATATGCAAGTCCGTTGTGCATAACCCCTATTATCAGGCCATTTTGACAAGAATTGTGATGGCTTTGGTTCAAAGACTGAAGCTGATGATCAGTGGACTTTCCTGGAGGTTAGCCATCCCAAAGTATACATGCAAATCTACATAGGCTTAGAATGTCATAGAATGTTCTTGAGTGGGCTGTTCATCCTCCAGATTTAATTCTCATTGGAAATATTTGGTTGAATTTGAAGAAAGCAGTGGCAATGTGAAAACCAAAGATTATCAGTGATCTGAAAATTTGATTTTTCAAATGATTTTGAACATGAATGTTTAAAGCCAATTTGAATCTTAACATGGTTCATCAGTGTTACATTGTCAGAATCACTCAAATGTTGCCTTTGTTGAATTGTTTTCATAAAATGTTGTTCGCCGCAGCAAAATGTCTTGCAGGTCAAGGGGGTTGAATAATTTTGATCGTAACTGTGTATATATAAATTATTTTTTTATCAGATGTTATTACATTTAAATCTGTTTCTGAGATTTTTCAGTCGTTGCACAAAATGTTTTAAAAAAGTACACATAGTACACAGTACGCAGATTTTTTAAAATGTTATTTATCATACAATTTTACATTCAGAGACAGGCAGTACACTACAGGAGTAGAACAGAACGGTTCTGTGGGCTCAGCTGTGTTATTCTGTAATGTTGTCTGTATGTGTGCAGTTGGAGATGGAAGAATGGGCTATACAGAAGAAGCACCTTATGACGCCATTCACGTCGGAGCCGCAGCCCCCACAGTGCCACAAGCAGTATGTTTCCTTTCAAACACAAATACACTTTGATGCATGAATGTGTTTGATGAATGTGTGTTTGCTTGTGTTGTAGTTGCTGGACCAGCTAAAGCCAGGTGGGCGTCTGATTCTCCCGGTGGGGCCAGCAGGAGGGAACCAGATGCTGGAGCAGTATGACAAATTGGAGGATGGCAGTACCAAAATGAAGCCACTGATGGGCGTGATTTACGTGCCTTTAACAGACAAAGACAAGCAGTGGTCAAGGTGGAAGTGACTTCCTGTCCTCTGTCCCCTCTCTCTTCTAGGGCACAGGTGAAACGGTGTGGTCCGGAGCAGACAGAGGCTGCATTTGCCGCTTGTCATCTTTTTTGCTGCTCCATACCATGATGAACGGCTGCTCAGTTTTTTGTTTTGTTTTTCTAACTGTAACCCACCAGCCTGGTTTGACCAAAAAAAAACATTATAATGTTTTGAATTTCTGGTTTGCCATTAACTGCTGGAATGGGCTTGAGGTTGTTTTTGTTTAGTTTTTTTTTCCCTCTAAAATGCTTTCTGAATGATGAAACATGAAAGCATGAAGACATCAAAACCTGTTTAGAGCTGGCATTATGGCTTTGTTCACACTGGCAGCCCAAATCTGATTTTTAAGGGGGATCAGAGTGAAATCCAAGAAATGTTTCATTAATTGAGGTATATATGACATAATTTAAAACTCAATGAGAGGAGCTTAGAAAGTCTCAGTTCTTGAAAATACATGTTAATGGAATTGATTACAATTTGCGAGACCCCCAGCACAATTGCACAGCTGATTTAGCCTTTGAATTTCCATCCTGTCAGACAGCTGCCATTGTGACATGTATTTAATGTCATATACAGTGAGCGCTGAGCATTAGTGTATAGATGTGAATGTGTGATATAATGTTTTTTTTTTTGTTGCATTAAATGCATCCAAACTGACAGTTTCTACTGTCAGTTTTTTTTTTTTTGGAGAAGAAAGTCTCTTGGCATTGTGTTGACGCCTACATTGTTACTGTAGCAACCAATGTAGATACACCAGATATTGAGTCCACTGTCTGAATCTTGTTTCGTCAGTGGCAAAGTGCAGTCCTCCAGTCCTTAAGACTGAATTTGAAAAACAAATTGCATGCAGTTTGAACACAGCCCGTACTGCATATTAATACCTTTAAGATCGTTGAAACTGATTGTTGCATGTGTTGTTGTGTTTATACTGTATGCACATGTCAGTCGTGATGTTTTGTATGATAACATCTTGTTGTGTATCGTTGATGTTCACAGTAACTTTTTTTCTGTTTTTTTTATAGGGATGAACTTTGAAAGGATGATCTGGCAATACTCATCGCACCACATGCGCGCACACACACACACAAACACACACATCCAAATGGACTTCACTGAGGAGAGCTTGTATAAATGCTCTTATTTCCATACCTGTGACAGTCTGACAGTCATGAAAGATGGATGTATTGATCAGATTATTTTATTTAAAAAGGAAAAAAGTGGAATAGGGCTTTATGCTGAGATTTTCATGCCTGCAGTTTGAGAATTGTGTGAATGCAGGGTTTGTGTTTTTTTTTTGACGCGCAGGTGCATATTTCTTGTGTTGACTTCAGTATTACAGTCAATTGGTTTGTTCACGCATCTCAGCGTAATGTAAACAGAACACGGGGGGGGGGGCTGCCTTTGTGCTAAATCCAGCCTGTGATTAAAACATAATTCACTGCTACATAATGTGTAGGGATGTCTTTGCTCTCCAAATCCGTGTTAATAGTAATGGCTTGTGTTTTCAGCTGAAGCATGTGATGCCCAGGCAGAATAAACCACTTTATATTTGACAATTCCATCAGAGGGTTCTAGAGTACCGCAGTAAGGAACAACAGGCATGTGTTACAATCATTTTACCACGGTTATGGGATGTTCTTTGGTCTGACGCAAAGCGAACGTGTTTAACCGTCATAAAATCAGTGTAACACAGAACCTCAAAAGGCTCAGTATGGGATGACCTACAGTCAGCTGGTTATTATAGCAAACACTAAGCAGAACTGTTATTCCTGGATGCTTACCAACCAAATAAATGGACATGAGTAATTGAAAAGTTGAAACTATTTTAATATGTGAGAAGAAAGTGTGCAGAATGATATGAGTAATTGTTTATCTAGGACAATGTTCTATCATTCACTTTGGTGTTATTACAAAAGTATGTATAAACCACAGAATGCTGCCACTGACCAATCACAATCAGGTATTCCAGAAAACAGAGTCTAATAATTGATTTTGGAGCGGCGTCAACGGCAGTATAAGAAAAGACTGCAATGTTCATTAAATAACTACATTTATTAATTATAACAATGTAATTATACAAACATTTCTCCTGGCAGGTAATATAGTCCATTAGCTTAAAACTTTAGGCTGTTTACAATTTCTAAGCAATGCAGCAACATTAATATAGACTGATGGCCACCGGCGTGTTCATAGGTGTTTTGCAACGGGTATTTTACAAGGCGTATCCAATCAGACTCTACAGTCTGAGCTATGGTTTACATGTTGTATAAATTGACATTTTAGAAGTCAGTTCTAGAATACTAAAATACTTTTGTGATGATTTACTCATGTTGTTCCTACCTAATATTATTTTCTTTGTTTTGTGAAACCCGAAAGATGCTTTTCCACATGATGAAATTTGATCAGCCTTTTAAAAGTTTGCTTTAAATTCATATTCGTCGCCCTTAGATTTGATGCTGTTGGACCCCAAACAACACTGGTTCTCGTGTTCTTGGCAAGTATGACAAGTGTGGGAATTAAGAGCAACTGTATGGCGGATGGGAAGATTAAATCTTCAGACTTGGATTAGAGCACATGCATGTTGTATGGATGGAATACTTGTATGGTACTTTTGTGTTCTTTGAGCTTGACAGCAAAAATCATCATCCACTTAATATTGCCAACAGAGTCTTGAACGTTTTGCTTATTTCACAGAAGAAAGAAAATCGTAAAAGTTTGGAATGATATGAGCAGAGTTGGGTCACAAGTTGAGAGCACAAGTGTAGCAATTTTACTGCTCACTATGAAATGTGTTTCACATCACTGCAGAGCTCAACATAAGCTTGCCTATATTATCTTAACGTGCAGCAAGTAAAGTCCCACTCAGATCCACACTGGCATACACAGCATTGAGCTAAACCTTCAGTGGTCATTTTGATTGTAAGCGGTTTTCAATGCCATTTCTCTGTGCATGTTTGTGTGTTATCTGCACGCACAAACGTGGCTTTTGACAAATAAACTCACTGCTAAGCAATGACCTGTTCATTCACTGGTCTATTCTTTCGCACATTCTCACAGTCTGACTTAATTGACACACACAGTCTGAACTAAAGAAAACTAGAATTTTGATGATAACATGAAATTGAGTACAAAATACTTCTCTGTCAATCTCATAGGTTTGTTTTCACTTCTCAGCATACCTTAAACAGATCTGACCATAGTGGAGGAGCAGTCTAATCAAACACAAATGAAATCTAGAGTCCACAAAGATGTCTTAGTCTTTTTGTTGCTTCTCAACTGATGCATCACATTTCAAAAAGGAGTGACGGGTTCAAAGAAAAAAAATGATAAATGCAAATAAAATACAACTTCGGTTTTGCATAGGTTTCTCAACTATCACAGAGGAGAAAACAATTCCTCTATATTTTTGTTGGCTTTTAAAGGTAGTGTACAATCAGACTATATTTTGATGTGAATTCTCTTGCTAGTAGCTAGTCGGATCACATGCCAATCAATGTTCATTATCAAAAGCAATGAACAAGAATTAAGGGAGAAGTCCACTTCCAGAACAACAATTTACACATAATGTACTCACCCCCTTGTCTTCCAGAATGCACAGAGTTCAGGGAGAGCAGTTTTACATTAAAAAGTATATAAACTGTATTATTTTTATGAAAATAACCAATCGTTTCGCTAGATAAGACCCTTCTTCCTCAGCTGGGACCATTTGAAGCCACATTTAAACTGCATTTTGGAAGTTCAAACTCGGGGCACCATATCAGTCCATTATATGGAGAAAAATCTCGAAATGTTTTCCTCAAAAAAACAATTACTTTACGACTGAAGAAAGAAAGACATGAACATCTTGGATGACAAGGGGGTGAGTAAATTATCTGTAAATTGTTGTTCTGGAAGTGGACTTCTCCTTTA
>JAHKKF010516915.1:0-13519 GCA_019740295.1 Labeo calbasu | reverse complement strand
TGTGCTGGGTCACGCTTTCATTTATAAAATCTTGGGTGACCCTTTAGACACATAACTTTCACTTTAAAATTATTGTAATGCACTATTGGCTGCCTGGATGTCTCTAAAAATAAGCTGCATTTAGTTGAACATGCAGCAGATTGTTTAGTCCTATTTTGTGTCCAGCTTTTGTTACATTTATGGCATAGCAATGTACACAGAATGACCGTATAAAATCTGACACACAGACAGAAGACGGTTTGGACCACAGCAAATTTGAAGTCTTTGTCTCAAACATGCCAGCACCAGCAAGAGTTCAAATTTTTTGCTTACGTTTAAGCTATTAATTATTGTACCGTAAAGTTCAGGAACAAAATTCAAATACATAGAAATGTTTTCAATTTTGAAAATCTACTTTTTAAAACTTGTCCTAAATCATTGGTTCACTGGCTCTTCACTGAATTTAGCTAGATCATCACTGGACCATGCTAGACAATTATAAAAAGCTTTTCTATAGACCAAACCATTCTCATGTGATACTTCCATGCATTCGATGGGAAGCACACCAAAGTGGAAAAGTGGACAGGAGGCTTTATCTCTGCAACACTTTGGCCAGTTTAAACAGAAGTTGTCCGAACCATCACACATGGCACCACCTACTGGTCATTAAATATGAAAAAGGCTACAGACAGTGCAGCCTTCTTCAGTTTGGAAACACTAGAGGAGATGCAGTGGTCAGGGTGGAAGTAGCTATGCTCTCTCATCTAGGCTGTGGCCCAAATAGATATAGTGTTTGTCACTGTCATACTGTTTGTTGCTCCATACCATGATAAGCTCATTTTATTAATTTTAGAGCTTGAAATTTTGGCTTTTCATTCACATTTGTGTGAACAATTACATGTGCATGTGACATTCATAAAACACAGTGGAAACTCATATAGTTGGTCCACATTTAATGGATTTTTAAATTTATTTCTCCAAGATTATTAAATTTGATAGTTTAACAATCATATATATCATTTGGTTTCAAAACATTTTTGCACAGTTACACTGATTATACATACTAGTATTTAATATCACAGTAAGCAATTAACCACATTGAAAACATTGCTCTAACCAGATATTGTCAGATGTAAGGCCATATTTTTTTAAATCAAGGAATTTTGTCAGGGCCTTTTTAATTGTAAAGTTGCAACCTAGAACTTTTAGGACGGCACCAATAATTACAGTCACTAAAGCTGTATTCCCTGGACTGAGATTATTAATGGATATAGTGAACTCTGTTGTACCGTCAAGCATACGGTCATATAAGGATGCAGAAACATAATGGTTTAAATGTTTCTCTTATTAAGGCTGAGCACATTTTTCAGAAATTCTCCCAAATTAAAACAGATAAATGCTCTTATTTAAGGTCAAAATATATCAGGCAAGCTCATAGTGTACCATGCTTCATTAAAAAAATAAAGCTGAATCCAAATTCTCACTTCAACAAGAAGTATATACTCTTTAGTTTGCGTTAAGCCAGTATGCCAGTATTGGGACATATCAAATCATAACTGCATCTTTATACCACAGAAACATTTGTTGCAGTCACATATATCTGCATAATTGCTGCCAGCATAACAAAATGAATTTCACCCCCAAAATAGTGTGCCATTCACATGTTTGAAATGTTATTTTCCAGATACCATGATTTGAGATTGACTAAACTCATCCATCAATAGATCGGTACTAGTCAACCCTGCTTGTGGAGAACTACAATACCTTCCTGCAGAGGCAAGTTCCAACCCTGCACCAAAACACCCATCTGTAATATTCAAGTAATTCTGAATGCTCTAGTTAGGTGGTTCAGGTATGTTTGATTAGCATTGGAGGATGGTAGCTCGCCAGGGTACGGTTGCACAAGCCGTTTGTAAGTTCCATATTTGGGGCTTATTAATTACTAGCTAGTTTGCAACTTTGTTTTTAAGGCAGAACGTAGCATGTAGGTTCTTTTCTCTTAGGTTATGTGTAGTCGCTTAATGACTTTTATCCTGGAGCAGCCTTCATATTTGTGAACAGAAGTTTTGTTGGAATTATGTGAATTATAACTTCCTTTGCTTCACGTAACTAACTTTAAAATTTAGTTCCCATTGAAATATACTCATTAACGTAAAAATAAAAATAGGTGTTACATAAACTGTATTTGAAATTGAGCAATAAATAAATACTGTTACAACAAAAGATTAATTTATTATAATTAATTAATTAAGAGCTGCAAACATACCATTTATTCACATAATGTTGTCTCTTTGTAAATGGCAACATCCTCGTATTTGCTTTAGGTATTTAAAAGTCTGGCAGGTGAAACATTAGCTTACTGATCCAATTCACTCAATCTGCCGTTCCATTCAAAGCACTATTCCTTGACGGAAGCTAATGGAAATATTTTGTTTGTATGTAACGTCAAGTTTAATGATGGAATTTATTGTCCCTTTATGTCACAACTAGGCTAAGTTGTATCTTACATACAGCTGATGCAACCAGCCCCATGAGCAGGGCTGACTATCCGAGCATTAGGTTCCTTTGACGACCTATGTCTCCTCTATACACACAGTCATACAAATGGTGCAGCAGATTGGAGGGTTGATTGGCAGGTGGCTGTTCTGCTACAGATACATGCCATTGATGAGGTAATCAGACTCTTCTGTGGTGAGAGGCAACGCTTTCTTCAGTCTGCGACGTACAAGCCAGAGCCTGCAACCCACCATCAGTAAGAGCAGAACGCTGATGATCAGACCCAAAGCCAGGGGTAAGATCGCACCTAAACACACATACACAGAGTGACACCTGGAGTACTTCAGAAAACACAAACAGAGAAGTACAAATGACATTTGTTTAGTGCTGTATTTTTGGGCAATAAAACATACCTGATTCAGGGGGTGGGTGTCCTTCCAGTACACGATGTATTTTAAATGATGGCAGTGAATTTTGAGGCTCTTTAAGAGGATTTTGCAGTTTTTCCTTATGGACAGAAGCAATGGGAGCTGCACAAAGGAAAGCAGTTGTTTTTCTTAGGCATAATATTTTTCGAATCACTTTCACAACAATTGTTTTAATGCGACGAACAATAAAAACCACTAACAGCCAGTCAGAATCTACTCAGCATTAAATAGCTTGAGCATTTAAGGTGACAGAAGATATATGTGTAAAGTGTACTTTTGTGCACTGGTGTGGATACTAATATAGTTACCATTATATTTATCTTTATATCTAATATTCTTGGTTTGAATAATGCCTTTCTGTCTTCAGTCGTAAAGAAATTATGGATTTTGAGGAAAACATTTCAGGATTTTTCTCCATATAATGGACTTCATTGGTGCCCCGATTGAACTTCCAAAATCTAGTTTAAATGCAGCTTCAAATGGCTCTAAACGATCCCAGCCGAGGAAAAAGGGTCTTATCTAGCGAAACGATCTGTCATTTTTTCGAAAAATAAAAATTTGTATACTTTTTAAGCACACAAGCTCATGTAGCACAGGCTCTGGGATGCGCGTCCACGATGCTACGAATTAGTGATGGGTCGTGCTTGAACGATTCTTTCATTTTGAACGAATCTTTAATGTGACTCGGGAAGAAAGAGTCATCTCGGGGAATGATTTGTTCAGTCGCACATGCGCAACATCCTCTTAGGTTCTGTACTGGAATTAGTTCACCTGTTTTCGAGTCTTCGGGTTTTTCCGAGTCATTCGTTCATCTTATGCGGCTGTCACATGAAAACTTGTCAGATAAGAGGTGAGGTGAGCTTATCATGGACTAAAGACTCAGGTAAACAATGAATTAATCTCTTCTGTTTCTCATAGCATTATAGTTTTGTCTTGTTTATAGTGTGATCAACGTTTGTGTAAGCAGTACACAACACGTTTCACTAGATAAGACCATTGATTTTAAACTACATTCTGGAAGTGGACTTCTCCTTTAAGTCACACAACAGACAATGGGGCATGAAAACACCAAGATGCATTTTTAATTTATACAGGGCTGCCAACTTTTAAGTTAAACTTGGATGGAGAATTCCCACAGAAGGTGGGGTGGCCGGTTTTGGTTAGTTTTGAAAAAAAAAAAAAAAAAAGAGTTTTGTCTGACAGCTAATGTCATGATGACTAGTACTGTATTTTATCATAAAACTATATAAAATAACTGTTGCAATGCTGCAAAACAAATAACTTTTCACCACAACAAAAATAGCAATGTAAAGTGAGTGAATTGTAAGATTTTTTGCAACCGCATTTCAAAAATATTTTGAAACAAAAATTCTCATTTTTTTTTATTTATCCAATCACTATGTCAGTTACTGCGACATAGTATTGTTATTTTGAGTATATTTCTATCAGGACCACGTCCGTCAAACATTACAGACAATTAACATACAGTTTGGATTAGCCGTATGGTTTTGTTCTGGGCAAGAACTCCCAGCCCATCCGTGCAGCCTTGCATAAATATGAACATTAATGAAATTGAAAATACATTAATGTTCTTAATTAAAATACCATTAAACCAAGTCCTGACTGTGGACAAGAGTAGGAGTTGGGAATGGAGAAGGGCAATTGGCTCATGAGCAGCACAATGAAAGCAGCTAGAGGATAAATGAACAGGAAACTTAAATAGTAAGGCTGTGATAGGCGTAGCATTTCTATAGGTAGACATGGATCAGCTGAGTGGGATTTATATGTCACTCCTGAAATTTTGCTGCATGTGGCCACTGGTCCTCTTAGCAGCTCAATAAAACAAAACTTTTATTCAAATTCTGAATGAATTATATGTAGCCTCAAGCATGCAAAGAGCACCTTTATAATCAATAAAATGTCTTGAAAAAAATCTGGTGTTTTGAGCACTGAGTGAAATCTGACTAATTTGAATGCAATGGCCAATCAGAGGTGTTCAAGAAATCAACAGATGTCTGTGATTTGCTACATTGCTCAACGCTATAAAAACAGATTGTAAATAGAAACTATACAATAGAGCACAGCCACAAATACGCCCTGGGCTGGCCAATTTGTATTGCTAATATCTTATTATTACATTTTCAGCTGAACTGCTCTTGTCTTTGTTTGTAGGCGCTTTTGATTGTGAGAGAAAATGGACATGTGGCATATATATATATATATATATATATAAAATCGCAGTTTGAGTTTGCCTAGTTTATGTGTGTGTACTGTGTGTAATTATTATGTATATTATTATGTATATATAAATACAAACACATTCATGTATATATTTAAGAAATATTTACAAGTATATGTATTTATTATAATTTTTATATAATTTATATCATATATAAATACAAATAGTTTGTACATAACATATTTTTCTTAAATATACATTAATTTGTATGGATTTATATATACATAATTACACACAGTACACACACATTTATTAGGCAAACTCAAACGTTTATTTTGTATGCGATTAATCACGACTAATTGTTTGGCAGCACTAATTATATATTTATATAAAAATATATATTTTTTTTCCCCAAACTGTAATAACAGCATAGAGCAGGGGTGTTCATATCTGTTCCTGGAGGCCCAGGAATGGACACCCCAGCATACACAAAACAGAATATTCTATCATAAACTCAAAACTAATATTGTTGTACATACATGTGTTTGCTTTCATGCTGGGTAATGGGGTTGCAGTGCCCTGATGTTTTGTTACTGCGGAAGATAGCAAAAGAAGAATAACTGCTGGCATCACATAATTCTCAACTGAATAAATTCAATGTCATTTAATACATTAAAAAAATCAGCTAAATCAATTAAATCTCACATAGTTTCTGAATGCACTCATTTATGCAGTCAGACTTCTGGAGGAAGTTGTTGTGGTTTCCTTTGCAGCCACCATACTGGAAGTGCTGGCAATCTCCTGTTTTAAAATCATAATACCAGCGCGGGAAAACGCCTTTACACGGGCCGACCACTGGGGGCGCTGCACAGGGATCTGACACAAAGAGAGAGAAAGACACACATTTGCTCTCGCAGTATCAAATGTCTAGACATAGAGAGGCTTTGTTAAAAAAAGCTGTTGGAGGAGAAAGAAAGCAGTGGAGAAATTCTGTGAACTCTTGATTAAAGCAATCTGCAATGTTTTTGCGTAGTCAGTGTGCACACGTAGTCAGGAACAACATGAGATTAATCAATTTTACTTTTGATCAACTGTTCCTTTAAATGTGTCTCTGAATGATGTGTCTTATGTCTTACCTTCAGAACTGAAGCCATTATGTTGACGCTGTTCAGGTTTAGGGATATCACCGAGCTGTATTTCTGTGGGTGTCTGGGCTTCTGCTTCAGTTTGTGTATCTGGTCCATGTTTAGAGGCGGGGTTGGATTTATGACCACTATCAACTACAAAACAGACCCAACACTTTTTAGCTATCTTTACATTGTTAAGATATTGAAAAGGCTGAGAAGATGGTAGGGGAGTGGCCTGGCGGTCTAGGCTTACAATTTTGGCAGAAATCTTCATCTGATCGGTCAGGGCAGTGTTGCTTTCCATCACAGGCATAACCAATGTCAATGCAGCAGCCATCATCACACATGAACTGATATCGCGAACAGTGACCTGTACACACTTCAGAAAAACACACACACACACACACACACACATATCTGTGTCATATCCATACAGATTAAGGTTGAAGTTTACAGTTTACTAATTAAAACAGTCTGGAAGTAATCTCCACATAACATCAGAAAATGCAACTGACAATACATTAAAAAAAACTCAAAAAGGAAAAAACACGACATGACACACAGTACAGCGGATGAAAGAGCACAGTTTTCAGGATATTGAATTATTATTAAACAAATACTGTTTTACATATAATAATAATTTATGGACATATACATGATCGAGTCTGTATCCAGATCAGATGATCACCGCAGCCACCCAAATCCAGTCCATATTCTGTTCAGATGGTGGATCAGCAGCTAGAGACGACCTCTATAGCCCTGAATGTCAGCGGAGACTATGACAACTAGATGAGCCCTAGAGACAGATCCCCAGTGAAGACTTCATCACCTAGGCAGCCATCGGCACAAGAGCATGGGAACCTGATGAGTCCACTGCACAATCTGACTTTGTTGCAGCCTGGACTTAAACAGCTGGTTTTGTCTGGCCAGAGAAGAAACTCCTGTCTTATTTGTTTGTTGGACAGAAAGGCAGATTCGGCATTGTGATTGGTCAGATCGCGTGTCAGTTAAGCTGTTTGTGAACGGTCAATTGACCATATGTACGGAGCGTTTTTTAGAACTTCTGCACAATGATAAGCCAGCGGGTAAATTTCCAGTGTAACTCATTTTATATGTGCTATATATAGGTGGAGACTCTTGAGACTGCTCTCCTGCCTCGTTCTTATCAGAAATTAAGAAAGATAAAATCGTAATCGTAATAAACATCGTAAATAAAGATAGTGGCATTAACATTCAGTTTCATATTATTTAACAACATACATAAACACGTAGTTTAAATGCTGACAGCTAAACACTATCATAACTGTTTAATCTAATGTTAGCAAGCTAGAGATGCTTCTCTTCAACGACATCTTAATAGTATTCTTGATAATCAATAACTTTTTATTTTTAAAATCTTGTAATATTTTAAAGCCTTTATTAATTTTCAACTCTACAGCTGTGCAGTAAAATTCACTTAAAAGATTCACTTTTCATTCATAAAGACGACATGAAAAAATGACATGAAATTACTGACCAGAATATGGCAACAGAGGATCACTCATTGACTGCAGCTGCCATTTCAACTCCCATAGTTTTTTTCACGTCTTGCTTTTCGATTTATTATAAAATTAGTAGTATAACAAATTTTAGTACTTTTCCCACACTGAAGTATATAGTATAGCAAGTGCAGAAATTCATTAAAATAAATAAATATGCTCAGACACAAACAGCCTATAAGGGTGAATTTAAATACTTATGTATAGTTCACTACTAATAAAAGAAGTTAAATATGAATGGTATACAAATTAAATAATGCATTCAAAATGAATCAATATGAAATTGAAATATTTTAGATTTAATTAAGCAACTACATATTTTTACATACATTTAATAACAGTTTTATCTTGAACTGTAAAAGTTATTAAATAGCCTATATTCAACCAACTTTGTTACTGCTGTAGTTTTGTTGCTCTGTCATTTAAGACTAAGCTCTATTTTTGACGTTGGCTTGTCAGATGTTTCCTTTGGTTATTATTGTCAATCATATAAAATGACTCATATTTAGCGGATATATTTAGCGGATTTACTCGTGTAATTTTTTTACACTCACGTTTGTCATTCTTAAAACGGTATACCTGGACGTTTGGTCCTCTTAGACAAACAAAACTTTTCCTCAAATTGTGAATGAATTATGTCTAGAAAATGAGCAAAGGACACTCCTATTACAGTCAGTACAGTTGACCGGAAATGACTGAGCTGGCTTGTCTAAAACAAGGAAGTAATCCGTGCATATGGTCAATTGAAGGCCACAAAGGATACATCCCATACATCCTTCAAATTCAGCTGAATGAAGGGCACCAAACGAAGGCTGCCATTCAAGGATCCTTCTGATTGAGACGGTCATCAACCCTTGTTGATCTCCATAGCTACTAATCACTATCACCTGTCCCTTATCAACCCCTGGTTACTTGTGTGTATATGAAGAGTTCAGATGCAAAAGCCTCTAAATCCATCTGACGCATTTCTTTAAAATGAGTATTTCTTTCTGGCTACTTTGTATAGGTTTCTATGTAAGTACTGGTACTTGATTGGGCTGAGGCTGGAATTTAGCAAGTTTGAAGTAAAAGAATTTGATGGACGTATAACATGTGTCGAAAGCATTCACTCAGTATCATTATCTCATTTTTGACCGAGATGGCTTTTAGCTGGTTTTGCATCTGAACTCTTCATATATACTCCTGTACTTAAGTTGTTTTTTTTATTGGTCATTGTTCCTGCCTGTGTGTTCTTATTCCTGATTGCCTTGTGTGGATTTACTCCTTTTTCAGGTCTGAACAGGACATCCCCTTTTCTGCGACTTCCCCTCAAGACATTTGCGTTTTTGCATTTCAAGTCAAGACAATTGTTCTGCTTTTTTTCCACCAGTCAAATAATCACACAAAAACTAATGTTATCATTAGAACACATTATCTGTCATTACATAAATGTACTGTTTTCAATAATATATTTTATGCAGCTGGCATGCAAGCAAACACACACAGAAAACCACACAAAGAAAACGAATCATCCACTTTCACACGAAATTGTTTCAAAAATAAATCAAGGAAGACACAGACAAATAATTTCTGACCTTCTGCATTTGGTGCAGGGGCGAGTACACTGACAGACACATTGTCAGAGCTCTTCTGTCCCGCCGTGTCAGTGACGGTCAGCTCAAAGGTGTAAATTCCTTCTCTAAGACCACTGAGTTTCAGTAGACCTGGGTGAGTCACCTGGAGAATAATCAAGACCAGTGAACCTCACATATTACTTTGTACCCAAGTCTCTGTAATTGCTGTAAATAATTACAGCTGGTCCACTCAGAGCTACTGGAATATACAAAGAATTTTCAATTATGTAATGTTATGGCAAGCTTTTAAATCAATGTTGTGGTTAGGGACGGCATGTTGGGACGGTTGCAACAATGTGAAGAAATAAGACATGTTGCAACTGCCCCTCATTGCAACCATCCCCGCTCTCCCCTATGAGTATTTTGGTCATGGTATGTTGCAGTTTCTCCAGAAGTGCATTGTAACGTAACTGACACAAACATAAAATGAATAAATGTAACAGCCTATTTGGATAGCTTGCAATGGCTGTCAGGTCAGCACAAATGCTATCAAATACAGCTGTATTTATTTTAATGAAAGTGTTCAAAGTTGCCACACGATGCTGTGATTGCTTGAACCTCTTATAATGATATGGTTGGAAAATGTATTAAACTAAATATTACAAAAAACAACGGTACAGTAACCTTCAATGAATTCAAAGAGTTTGTTCAAATGTTGCTTTGTCCAGCTGTTCAGGACGTTCAGACCAAGCAATATCGCAGTGTTAAACTTGAGCTGACTATATTAAAATGAAAGGATTACCTTTATTTTAATGGAGGGGTCTCCTTTTACAAGAGCCCATTCATAATGTATGATGTCATGATCATCAGTGCTATCTCTGCCATCTAGCACCGCCCAGTCTGTTGGCAGTTGAACCACCAAGTCCTGACCCGCATCACTACGGGGTGGCTCATCCAAACCTGTGAAACCCAAACACACAAAAAGTCAAGTTCAACAATTTTTGTGATAACACAAACTCTACAATATTAAGCCTTTTTGTTTTATTTACAGTAGGGTGAACTGGAACAGGAGGAGAGGGTGTAGAGCTTCTCATAGAGTTTCTTTTGCTCCAGTATAACTTAAAGGGATAGTTCACCCAAAAATTAAAGTTCTATCACAATTTACTTACCCCCAAGTTGTTCCTGTATGTGTTTCTTTCTTCTGTTGAACACAAACGAAGATATTTTGAAGAATGTTGTTTAACCAAACAGTTGCCTGTAGCCTTTTACTTACATAGTATGAAAAAAATACTAGTCACTGCAAGTCACTGGCTACTATAACTGTCTGGTTACAAACATTCTTTTCATCTTCTTTTCTGTTCAGCAGAAGAAAGAAGTTAATACTGGTTTGGAACATCATGAGGGTGAGTGAATGATAGCAAATCGATGACAAATATTTCAGTTTTGGGTGGACTATCCCTTTATTCCCATGTTTCCCTTAGATTTCATTACTCTAGTCCTAACTGTTACATAATCCTTCAGACATCATTCTTAATATGTTGATTTAGAGCTCAATAAACATTATTTATTATAGTCAATGTTAAGACAGTTGTTCTATTTTTGTGGGAATCATGAAGTCTTTTTTCATGATTATTTAATGAAGAGAAAGTTCAAAATGACAGCACGTTATTTGCAATAGAATTTCTGTAGAAATGCCATTTCTACTGGCTGTTCCTTTCGATCAATTTGTTGCATCCTTGCTAAACAAAAGCATTACTTTTGTTCAAAAAAGGTAAATCTTATATCTCTGGGTAACATAAGACAGAAACTTTCATAAGAAATAGGCCTAAACCTATTAAGTACGCGGCCCGTGATTAATCTGAGAAACCCACCCTGCATTACGGACTCGTCCTCATCGAACCCATACGTAGGTCTCCCGGCTGAAGTGCTCGGGCTGTCCGTTGTTGTAGAACCCCGGTCGGGCTCGTGGGGTCTAGAGCTGTTGTTCACCCGACTGTAGGTGCTGAATCCTGGCTGAAAGGAAAACGTGCACACATTCCTGCCCCTATACGTGCAGTTGAACAAATAACAGCGTAAACTGTCGTCCGACTGCTTGAGGTCCTCTTGGATGATGGCGGCTGTGCAGTGCGGGTGAGAGCAGCAGGCATGCACGCAGTCCCTCCAGCTAAACACCCTCTGCGGGGCGGACAAAAACGCGGCGCCCTGCTCGATGGATGCGCTAGCGCGAATGATGCGCTCCTCCACCGCTTTGAAGCCACTGATACAGCGGTCTCCGTTCTCCTCATCCTCCCTCGAGTCCGACTCATCCTGCTGTAACTGCTTACGGAACTCCTCCAGCAGTTCTTCCACACCAGATATTTTGGATTTGAGATCAGAGGTTGAAGAGGATCGCGTCATGACCGTCGTCGTCATAAAGAGAAGAACAGAACAGATGAGCGCCCGCTGGATATGATGCGGCGAAGGAAACATAATGGCGCTATGAACGCTCATTTCTCAAGATGGAAACAATGGCACGCTTTTTTTCACATCACATACGAGATTAAAAGTGTTAGTCTACTATAAAAAGAATCAACGTTTAGCGCATTTTAGAAGAACAGCACAAAGCACCTGCACCTGTCGTTTTCACGGCCAACCGAACTGAAATCTGTGCAGCGCCTAAAGCACCATTATGCTGCGAAGCTAGTTCGTTCCTGTAGGCGGCACTCTGTGGCTCAGCCCAAACACCATTGACCATTATAGATATTCCTAAATCTTTTTTGTTAATGAAACTTTTAACTATATTCACTTACTAGCAAACAGCGTACATTTTTAACATAAACATTTCAAGTTATAAATTAACATTATTGCATTATGAACAAACAGGAATTTAACAATGAACAATTGGTATATAATGCATTAACTAATAAACGTGAAATATAGCCGCAAGCAGGATATTGGGGTCCAAGCACAAATGGCTCAAGTAGACAATCTGGTGACACTTTTGTCAAATTTGAGTCTAAAAATGTTTCTTTACTTAAGTATTATTCTATGTATTTTGTTAAAAGAGACAAAAATATTTATTGTCTCTGTTTGAACTAAACAGTGATAAAGTAATAAAACATACAAGAAATTAAATAAGTTTTTTTTAATATAAAGCATTTAATGATCTGTCATTTTTTTTTGGAGATCACAGATTTGTTTACAAACTGATTATATTGAATTTAATCAACTGAACACTAATTGTACACCAGTTTGATTAGAATTGTAGCTAAACTCTGCAGGGTTGGAGAGTATATTTTGTAATGGAGCAACAGATTTTGTGTGTGGCCCCTGACCCCTGTATGCAGATTTTAATTTATGAGACCAACTGTGACTCCCTCTGGACAACATTAGTATTACAACCTTTTTTGTAATTTCTATTGATAGAAATTCGTGAAATTTTTGTATTTCAAAAGCTAACACCAGCAGTAAGAGGCATGTGGCCGCAGCGAATCCAGGCCACGACAGTCCTTTGCCATTGAGCAATGGGGATGTCCAGCTCCTTTGCCACCTCATCCTTAAGCTGGATTTTGCGTCTGAAGCTGGTTGGCATCCTCTGCTGCCCGGCTCCAGCCAAGACAACAGCGGGCTGCAACCTGCCATAGTCGTGGCTGAGAGTTAAGGCGATGGAAATACATTGGGGTCCCCTCGCACAGGTTTGAACACTGCCGACTATGGGTGGGCGTTTGCCCCTTTAGATTTCTGCGATGATAATTGTGGCTTATAAGACCTTTGGCCTTCACTCTCTCTGCCATGTTTGCTTGCGGCCTTCATCCTGTGGCAAATGAGCTTGTGCCAGACGGCTTGTGGGGAAAGACCTGTTATATAAAAAACCGTAAGAGATTGTTAAACACATGAACAGCTACAGCCGCGCGTCTTTGAGACGTGGCGGCCGGCTTTCTCCTTGTTGGCCCGCTGTTTTGTCTGCAGCAGGGCCGGCTTGCAATATCGGCTGCGTGAGCTGGCTATGATGCAAGCAGGTCAGGCGGCAGTGCCGCGTGACGACAGGGCAAAGGACAGACGGGTCCCCGTAGCCGTGGCCGAGTGGTTAAGGCGATTGACTAGAAATCCATTGGGCTCTCCCCGCGCAGGTTCGAACCCTGCCGCCTACGGGCGGTCTTTCGCCCCTTTGGCTTTAGCTTTCTGCGACGATAATTGCTGCTTTCAAGGCCTTTGGCCTCCGCTCTCTCTGCCATGTTTC